>BOPP01000095.1:835710-879070 GCA_017312745.1 Gryllus bimaculatus
AAGAAAGCGACTGGGGCGAGACGGGGAAAAGTGAGACGAGGCACTGCAAGCTGAAGAGACCCGAAGCAAAGTAAAGCGAAGCAAACTCAGACGAAGTCAAGCAAGGTGAGGTAGAGCAAAGCAAAACTTGGCGTAGTAAAGTGGGATGGGGCGGAACTAGGAGGTGTGTGCGGAATGGACTGAATGAGTAATTGTACGTCAACTACTACGGCCAATAGTCTCACACGAGTAGTGCATGTTATTTGGCGGGGGGCAGTGCCCCACTCGGAACAAACTCTAAGCTCCCAACTAGTCTCCCGACATGTCAAAGTAAGTGTGTATGTGGGTAAAGGGTGAGGATATGGTACGGTAGAGGAAGGAAAGATCGCGAGCGGTCCGTCGCCCGTTTGTTAAGATATTGCTCGTGTCTTCACCCGGTATTGATCGTAGAAACCTACCTAAAGAAAACTTCCTACCTCTTGAATTCCCCTTCAGACAGCGGTTGAATTCGACCTCGCTTTGCAGCAAGAGTCAAAAATCCCCACGGGCGGAATGAAGGCGCGCGTACGAGGAGTGATGGGTGTAATGTAGAAAGGAAGAGAAAGAAGTGGGCGTGTCGCGAGAAAGGACCCGAGACGCCGCCACCGCCAGGCTCTCGGAGTCGTCTTCGTTTGCGAGCGCGAGGCGCGGTCGCCGCCAGGGGCGCTGGCGCTGACGCAGTGCGAAGCGCGCGACGCGACGCGGGACGTGACTTCTGCTCCAGCGAGCCAGTAAACCCCCCCAAGGCGACTGCGAGGCGGCGTGCGGACAGGCAATGAGAGCGTCCGCGTTGGAAAGCTGTACGGGACGAAGAACGCGCTGCGCTGAAAGACTTTTCAAAAAAGCAAAGTAGAAGAAGCAGGTGAAGGCTTAATTCCTCGCATTTCTTGATAAGGCGGCGCCACACATTCGTTACCCACGAGTGGCGAGCAAAATCGCTCGCAGAATTTCGAGTAGTGTGGATGAGTTGCTTGCTATTTGCCGAGTGACGAACATTTGGTGCTCGCCCTACTCGCCGCGTCAAAGGAAGCACGTACCCATCAAAGGAAGCGAATATTCGCCGAACACATCAACTGTTCGGGATTAGGTGAGCAGTGGCTCGCTGCTCGACTAATACCGAGTGTGTGGGACCGCCTGTAACTGGGCTTTCCGAGAAACGCGACGTTTTCGACGATGGCGTCAATAATGCGTATATTATTTTTAAAGCTGAATTGTTTGGAGTGACAGCCTCGCAACGCAGTCTTGTACGTCTCCTGTTTCCCAAACATAGAATATAGAATGGAAGAACGAAATAAATTTCAAAATGCACAGAACGAAGATGATTAAAGACGATGTAGTAAAAAATAGCGCTATGTTGTAGAGAAATGGATGTCGTAATAAAAAAAGCTGCATAAACGGGTCAGTCAACTGATAAATGTTTAGGGAAATATAAATGAATCAGTTTTAGTACGACTTGTAGAAGAGGTAGTTACGATAACATATAAAAGTATTAAGTTTCTGATAACTTTATTGCCAGATCCCGTAAAATAGAATGTCACAATAAAAGCGTGTTTTTATCCAAGAAAGTTGAAAGAGAAAAATCCAAAAAAGAGGATTGATCCAAAGACAGAAAAAGAAAAAAGAATTAACCCATTCTTACTGAAAAGGAGAGTTGATTCGCAACGCCGATAACAGGTTGTTACCGAGAAAAGGGACGCACCTAAATACAATTACGTGCTCTTTTCTGTAGATCTCTATAGAGCACTTCAGTTGAGTCCCTTATTTGAAGTTTATGAGAAATGTAAATACCGAACGATTTTTATTCTTGGAGAATTATTTGGAGGCACTGCTGAGAGGAAAAAGCTAAATTAAATTTTGGGACATCCGCTCTGCAAAAATGTGCCTCGATAATATTTGCCATATATTTTTAATCATTTTTACTGTTCATACGAACATGTGTTCTATTAACTCTTCAGAATGAAGCAAAAATCTATATTTTGAACATATAGACAGAGGAAGAGTAAATTAACTGTATACACATATATTGTTTTTGCAGTGCACATACTGAGATACTCAGGTCAATAAAATTCTACTAACTCATTTCCCTTCCAGACTCACAAAATAAATTATTACTCTTATGAAGCAAAGTCATTGTACAAAAAGACAAAGAAGCATGTTCTTATCTACAAGATAGAAAATGTCAATCATACATACCGAAATATTCATTTCCTATGAATACTGATTTTGGAAATCTCAGAACAAATCAAAAGTAAATTACACGTGATAAAAAAATTACTCAAGCACGAAACATGAAAGTGCATTTTCTTAGAACATAATGGGCAAAATAATTCTTGAGATTCAAGTCCGATTCCGTTGACATTTTACAAGTATTATAATCGTACTCTCAAATGAAAATTATCAGTTTTTACCTCGTTAATTTTGTTTTTATCTGATTTATTGCATTTCTTTTACACTTTAATTGAAAAACATCGTATTTCAATCTGTTAGTACGAGATACATGTACTAAATCGAAACCAATGTAATGAAATGTTGAGGGGGGGCTCTTCGCAATTAAAGATATTCAGTTATCAGAACATCTCCGGAAAGATTACGCGGTGGAGCAAAAGGCTGTAACGTTAACTTTCTGCAACGGTTTAGTTCAGCACGCAGAACCTTTCAAACAAATGCCAGGGAGGGTTTCGGCTCCGCGGCGGGAGTCCTCCAGAGGTACCCATCTATCTATTCGCACGGCGGGACGGCGTTCCGCATTCTGGCGGCAGCTTCTGCAATTAGTTTTCTGCTCCTGAGATGACTCCTCCATTAGCGGCACCCTATCTCTGCTTGCAGGTCTCCAAAGAAGAATGTGGTCATGTATTCGGACTACTACGAGGAGAAGGACGATCCGGCTGTAACTTTGGGGCAGCGCTCCATCTCATTGGTGAGTACCCGCTCCATTGTTCCGTAGGCATGAATCATTTCACATGAATGCGAGAATTGAAGTAACATAACATAAGATACGAGCATAACATTAAATATATTATATTAACATAATATAACATAGTATTAAAAGTGGTTACATAATTACATGACTGTATCATTTTGAAGTCGCAACATCATTTAATATTACACACATTAGTTCAAATTTTCTGCACAGAATTAGAAATTTTGAAAAATCTAATAAAACTATTGGATTGAAATTTAAATATTTACTTGCAATGAACACATTCAAATATAAACAAACATTTTTAATTTCTTTAAACTAATGTCAGGCAATGCTTCTCTGTTGCAATATATTACACTTCACATGCTACTGGTCACGTAATGGTTAATCACAATTTGCGCTATCCTGTGCAAAAAGTTCAATGGCTGAAAGACTTACTTGCTAGTATGGATTGTTATTTGTCCTGGTTTGGACAAGGTTTTCAAGTATCCTATTGTTAAAGCGATCTCCCTCAAGATTGGGCTTGCATTCACTATGATACTGTCTTTGAGAAATTTGATACGCTTGTCCGAGATAACGTTCAAGTAATAATTCCAATATTTCACAATCGCAGGGGCACAATATGCAGCGGAGACACGCTTGATACGGCGGGCGAATACTTGAGGATTCGGCGGGTCGCGTAGAGCTTTTGTTCAGAGGCGCTTGTGTCAACATAAGTTCGTAAAATCTACATCAACAACGTCTATGTGCAACAGGCACATGCATATTCCCATTGTACTACGTCTATATTTTTCGCGCAAGTGCAAGTAATAAGTTGACAAAGTTTTATCGCAATCGGATGAACGATACGGCAGCGCATAAAATACGCACTAACTTTATATATATATATATATATATATATATATATATATATTATATACACTTCCATTGAATCTTTCCCCAAATTCATAAGCTGTTTAACCAAAAATTTAATTAACTTTTATGTACCATATATTTTGTTTTAAAACATTTTAACACGAAAATAGCTGTATGAAATCTGATAATAGGTATTTTCTCAGAAAACGAACTGTGATGTCACTCCCGTGACTTGTTTCCGGAGTTTCAGAACTTTCATCAAAACGGTGGATGCGCGACAAATTTTTACCCATTTACTTTCAATCTCTTCAAGAGTACCTGGAACATAAGTAATGAGAAATTCACTTTCGCGTAAAGAAGTGAAACAGAGATATTAGAGAATTCGAGAAGAGAGAACCATAAGGAGAATAGGGAAAGTATAAAAACGATGAAAAATTATACTTCTGTTAACTCTGAAAGAGCACTTTATGTAATGAGAATGCAACTTCTGAACTTAGCTCATTACATTAAATACTTTTAGCTCCCTTAAATGAACGAGATCTACCGCAGCGGCAGAATCAATTAACTGAATGGCGAAGCTATCAACAAGAGCATGAGGAAATTTACAAACATATGATAATGAATAGTTGTCAAAAAATTCAGTTTAACTCAGACTCAATAACTATAAATCATTTTAATATTTATTTGCAAATTATGAGACACTATTTCAAAAAATGAAAATAAAAATCCGAAAAATATTATCGTGCACAAAAAAATAAATCTAAACTTTGTATTCTAATATCTTATTCTACTGAATAGTACGATATATACCATAATACTAAATAATTATATTTATAAAACTAGATTCCTTTTTGTTATTTTTTCTTCTTAGTTATTCAGTGAGATAAATTCAAAACGTGAAATCATAATGGTATGGTTATTGTACATAAACAATCATCAGCGAAAAACGTTCTGTTATTCAAACTTCGTATTTCACATTCTGATGCAGCATTTGTCCCTCGATTTAAAAGGAAAAACGTCAATTTTTATCATTACTGATGAAAATGCAAACCCAGGTTACGACTCCCATATGACTTCCGGAATTAAATTCTTTGGAAAATCTTTTTAAATGGATTTCTCTCGTAGTTTGCGAGCGTAGTCAATCTGCGGAGAACGGAACCGTAGAAAAAAATGTGAACCATGCTTAACCTGTGAACCCTTTCTAACTCGAAGAAAGCGCGAGAGACGTAGAAAAAGCAGACTTCGTTCTGCTTCCTTTGGTAAATCCAGGTGATTTAAAAGGCCCGGTGAGACTTCGTACAAACGATACGTTTGGGTTTCTCCTTCTGCCCGCTCTGTCACTTTAAAACCGGCTGCTGCGATGTCCTCGAGTCGAGTTGGTCGCTTCTTCATTGTTATCGGGCATTCATCTGCTTGAAGAAAATAAGGTTTTTTATTCTCAGAGATTCCTTCGCTGAGCCGTATTCTAAGACTTCATTGATTCACTAAACTACACTACAGTTCGTACCTATATATATTTGAAGATCAAATTTGAAGATCAGTGCTCTACGTGCAATAAATACTAGATAGACTAATATTTTATTCTATAAATATGACAAAAGATATTTTGCAACATCATCAACGCACATATATCCAGTAAGACAGCCAATTCTGTAAGATACATGAAAATGTAGGGTATGGAATATAACCAATATTATAACAAAATAATATACAGTATTTTATACAAATCTTTATGTGGTAATAAAAACACTACTTCTATGTAATAGGAAATTTGATAATAATTTTGCATGTGTGAAGTGAACATATGGACGCAATTTTTTTATTTAGTCATTCACTATCTTTGCAGTTAGGAACGTTGCCAAGCTTTTTTACATAACATTTTGCAGTCTTATTTTCTTGATATTTATTTTAATTACAATTTGTGTGAAGTAGTACGCCACATTTCTAGTCAACTGAAAAAAGAAAAAAGTAAAACTGTTCATTCCAACTTACAGAGGTCTCATGTGTCTCGTTCCCTTTTCAGTATCATATTGCATTGCATACTTCGTGCTGAAATTTTGCAATGCAATCCTGTTGAATACGGAGATGCACCTACATGTGATATATCTGCAAACAGATACTCTGGGGCGGATACCGTTCAGAACCTACAGTCACGGAGCAGCAGAATAATATCAATGATTCCTCCCCTGGAGTTACTCGGGCATTCAGTTCCTGAGATCTGTTGGTGACCAAGAAAACAAAGCTTCTGGGAATGCTTATGCGCATGTTTTTTCAGCTGACTTCAGTAGTCGCTCAATGGATTATTTTGAAGAATATCTGTCTTGTGTAAAACATATCCTCCAGGGCTTGAGGATCATTAGCAAAGCTCACTAAATTTATAATGTCACAAATATTACTACTCACAATAACTAGTTCTGTTATTCTCAAATTGCAATTTTAGTGGTTTATTTTAATATAATTAATGGATACTTTATTTCTACTCCTCTTCAGTGCACTCAAACAATCCTCTTTAGAAATTGCTCAATAAACACACATTCGCACGTTATGATAAATGAAATTACTGGGTCAAAGGGACAACTTGACTTTCAAGCACATTTCTAATAAATGACTAGTTTTGTGGTGGCGGTTTGAGAACGCGATTACAATAGTGTTCCTTTGAAGCAGGCTTTGAACAACCACAACAAAAGCGGCAGCTGTATATAATATCACAATATAAATCATTTATAAGCAATTCACGATCCAAGATGAAGGGAGCTCAGAAAGATCTCCTGGCAGCTAAATCCGATCCCATTGAGCGAGTGAGATCAGGGACTCGCCTTGCAGCTGGTGATGCGGGGACGGCAGAGGGTCATCCTCGGGGGAGGGGGAGAGCGCCCGCTTTTCGGGCGCTAACAGGCCGGCTGGCCCGCCCGCTCACAATGCGCCTGTCCGGGTGAAATATCGTCCTGAGACGCCGCGGCGGCGGTCGCGCCGGTTCGTTACACGACGGCGGCGGCGCCACGCCACGCCGCGCCGCGCGCTCGCGACCCCGCGACCCTTGCCCACTCCCCCCACCCCCCGCAGGCAGTGACCTCGCCCCACCGCGCACCTTCGCCTTCGTCCGGGGATGCCGCGATGTAGCGGAACCTGCGTAGATCCAGTCGGGAGGCGACGGAAATAATATTAGTGTCTTTTTGCAGAGCTTATTGTAAAACGGTAAGTGTTTTAAAGGAAACAATGTGATCTATATCCTTTGACGTGTTCACAACGTTTTGCACAATGGTTTGTTCTAGGACTACGATAATGATAGTAGTTTCAAATTGTGATGGAGGAGCGCGTTGCTAAATTCCTAGTATACTGCTACCCACACTTCAGTCGCATTTGTTCGACTAGAGCTATCCACCTACGCATCTTGGGAGTAAAGAGTTGGCAGCACACTGTCCCCGAGGGTCAGAGGAAATTTGATTTATCATAATTATGCGACACGCACTGCACACGATACACGTCAGATCATCAACTCCGAGAATTCCGGCAGTGTATTGGTTGCTGACGTAACTTTAGCGTAACGTTAGAGATTCCGTATGTGCAGAGGCTCAGAAGTGAGTTCATATCGTAAACGGTATAGTACTTCAAGCCGTGCAAAAATATCTATGGAATGATCTATTGTTACGTTGTGGTTCGTATTGACCCGTACAGCGAGAAGGGTATGGATTCAAGACGTTGCATATTTGAGTAACTGTATTTTAACAATATATATTTTAGTATTTGATGTTTTATTCGACCCGTTCATTTGTTCGGATATAAATGAACGAGCAAACAGCCAGTGATATCGCTCCCATGCGCACGCTCTCCTCTTTGATAGGGAAGCTGCAACACTGCGGAACCCTCCAAAATTCAATATGAAGGGAGCAATAAGAAGATTAAATCACGAAATGCTTATTAAGTCGCAAGGATAGAGCGCATTAAAAAAATAGAAAACAGACTGATATATGCCTAAGAATATAAATTGGGATAAAGAAGGATCTACATAAATCAAGCACGCCAGTGTACCGCCGTCCACGGCGCGCCGTCCGCCGCTGATCGCCCTGGCTGGCCGCCCGGCGTGCTCGCGTTTCTGGACCACTGGTAGGGGGCCGCAGGGCCGCCACGGCAGCAGCTGCGCCCTACCCGCAGGGCGGAGGGCGCTCGCTGCGTTTCTGGGTCACCGTGATGCATGGGGCGGCGGTAATGGCTCGCCTCGCCTACATAATGGCGCTTCCGGATTTAACTAAGAAGCAAGGCGTTCATGACTTCTTATGCCGTTTCGGTCATCGCGCATGTTGGTGGCAAACTAAATGGAGACACTGAAGACCATTTTTCGATGACTGTGTGTGAGAGAAAAGAGAAAGTGAGAGAATGGGATCGTGAGAAGAGAAGGTATGGGGAAATAAGGAAAATGATACAGAAGGAAGAAATTATTGTACAGATGGAATAAAGAGAGCGAGGGGAAGAAAAAAATTACGTAAGATAGTTATGACTGCAAGAGTTACGGTTTGATATGTATGTAACCGACGAGTGTGAAAGAAGAGAAAATGATCAAAAAGGTAGTTAATTTTCTAATGGTAACAAAAATATGCATTTGCATATATGTTCGTTTCATTCATGCACATTTAATTAAGTGTTCTCTAATAGTGCATACTAATAAGAAAAAAATTCGGCAAACGAGAAATCAGTTTTTAAAAACCTTTAGAACGGGCTGAATTTTGTCTCACTCAAATTCAAAACATTTTTTTTTTTTTGGTCAAGTAGAAAATCTTGTATATAACATCTTGCAAATATCCTTGCAACTTCAAAAAGCAGGTGGGTTTCCTGAAAACATTACATCGCTTATTATACATTTGAGATATAAGATAAACTTTAACTACGTACAGAAATCTACAGCAACGCATCACAAAAGCTGGGAGAGATTGTTCATTTATTCTGAACCGGAATCGCAGCGAATGTAAACAAGCAGTCTCCCCTCGTGGTAATTGAAAGCGTTCATTTTCGTCTTCGAGATCAAAAGCTGGTGTTTTTCCGCTGGACGAACATTTAGCTGCTCTTTATTGAGATTTGAAAGCCAGGGATGATAGACGGCGATGAGAGCAACTGTAAAGTAGATGAAATGAAACTCCCTTTAATGTCAACTTTGCAAGCAATTTAGATGTTATTCACTAACAGAACAGAAATGGTCATTGAATATTTTCATACACACAGTTTTGGAGATCCATATACGTTTTGGAGGAAGTACATCAGATCGAAAAATATGTAGAGAAATGATGAAAGCGATGTTTAACAATAATAATAATATGTAATAATAATAATAATAATAATAATAATAACAATAATACGAATCATAACTCATGAAAGAAATTTAAAATCCCAAATAGGAAATGCTCTAAAAGACTCTCATGACCAAACTAAGTGAAAAGTTCTGGAATTAATATGACTGGCGACTCTGCGAAAACTAATTAACATTCAACATGCACAGATGTCATTATTTTTGTTTGGGAGAAATGCAACTCGTGTAATTAATTTATGTACAAAGGTTGAATAGACAATTAAAGCTTTGATTTTCCTTTGTATTCAACCTGTTATGATACAGTCTATGCTGTCACCTACGCGATATACAAGGTACTTATTCAAGGGTTCTAGTATCCATTTCATGTTAATGGAACTATTGTTTAGAAACAACAAACGTAAAGAGCATCCATTAGAATCAACATTTCTATGGGCATGTAGTAATTAGTAGCCGATTAGCAACAAGATGAAACATGAGGGCGTTTGTCGATGTCTTCCCACCTGAACAGAAAGAGACATTGCAGTCCATTAGCACTCCATCAACTCCAAGGAAGGTTTACCGACTCACTCACTACACAAGAACATCTGACACCAGTTAAGAAAAATCAAACGTGCATAATGTTCTACTAGTGACTTGCAGTACAATTTTTTCTTTTCTTTCATTATTTAGTTTCTTTTTTCCTACACGCAAAGGAATATTAATTTTCTTCAGTAAAGCATTTTCAAAGCCCATTTATAAAGCCATTCAGTGGGACCTAAGTCTTCCACTATGCAAAGTTGATTAGAGGAATTTCAAACTGTAGCTCCAGATTAACCTTCTAAATCGTTGTATCGTAAAACCAAAATGAGAACGAACTGTCAATCCCCCAAAATGCAAGAGATACACTGGAGTGAAAGCTTGATTAATTGTTAATAATTTCCCGAAGGTAGTTTGGGTTTTCGTTACAATACTTTATAAATTAAAAAAAAATATATAGAGATATTTCGTTTGAGGTATTGGCCTAATTCGTACCCATTTTTTAAACCCAATATAATAGAAAGGGTACTAGTATAATTCATTTTTTAGTCAAACAATTAACTCAAGAATGTTGTTGTACACTACAAAGATGCTATAAAGCAAGCACGTCAAACCGCGCTCTACGAGCTAGATGCCACCCTCAGGAGCCCGGCGCTCCTACGTGCGTGGGCAACTTCCCCGGACTCCGCATTCATTTCCTCTTAAAATCCAGAAAGTGGTGTACATGCGCAAGATGGAGCGGCGCGAATCAGTGAATAGTGGCTTCAAACGAAATCATGGTTGCCAGATTTTTTCTACCAAATAACCGAAAATTGTATTATGTTTACTTTCTTCACTACTTATTACTATTTTATGTTTATTTTCTTACTAAATTCTCCCTTATTTAACCTCTTTGCTAAGTGACCGAAATATTATTTCCTTGTTTTCGTTTTGTGTTTTGTTATTACATCATTCACTTATTTATTGTATTTATAATTTGAAATAAATTAACAAGTCTCTATAAGTTAACAATTCTCGCTTACGGACGGACAAGAATATTTGTTTATTAAAATTTCTAACCTTAATAAACCTCTTAAGTAAGCAGGATTACAAAATCAAAATACTTTTGATTAATTTTTTTTAAATTTTACTCTCATTGGGAATTTAAAATCAGACTGATATTTAATTTCATTTTAATGAATCATTTATTTGCCTTAAAGAGAAAATATGAATTACAGTAAATGTGACAATAACGGTCAAGTAATTTCTCTCAAAGACTGTTAGGAGCCAGGATTCGCTAAGCATCTTTCTTTTAAATCTCGCACCAATTTCTGTGGACGCAGTGCCCGCGAACACTAGTAAACTTGTTACCTTGTACGGAGCGAAATAAAGGGATGAAACCAGTTTACACGTACGGTATGAAATGTGGATGGCAGTTAATGTAAAAAATATTTATCTGATTATCGCATGAAGCACTAGTTTCGGGAAGTTTAATATCTCATGGAGCATTGCTTAGGCACCGCTCCCGCGCGTTTGATTTTTATTTATATTGGGAATTTATAGATTCCTCATATTGATGTTTGATTTGCGATAATTGATCTGAATGGTTAAGCAGGGGTTTGGGCAAGAAAACATAAACAGCCTAAATATGTAACACATACTTAAACCTTTCCCGAAACACGCGAAAGATCATTGGTTGGTGGCATTAATTTTCTGAAGCGTTGTAGGATATCACCAGTCCCCCTGTGGTCAAAGTGAACGAATATTGTGTTCTCACAAATTAAGCATGATTCATTTTTCCACCCAAGAAGCGTCTAGTTTGGTTTTTTATACATGTGAAATTGGAAGGAAATTGTAAGGTTAAATCAGACTTCCATTAAACTGGGGTACAAGAGATTATTGGTACTTTTCATTTAAAAGTAGCACATTATATTTCTCCAACAGCATACAAGTTAACAATAAGGAATGTATGTGGCGTGAACTGAAGACATCAGGCCTTTTAAAAAATCCGATTCCACTGTCTACGCTACGATAGGTTAGTTATAACAAGAATTTTACGATTTCGACACTTTTATTTTGGGTATTTACTTCCCCACCAATTATTCATGTAACTATTATGGACCTGAGTATGCCTATGATGGACTGGAGACATGTCATCCGGAATAATGCCGAATATCATTGTTTCAGATCCAGTAGTTCAGGCTGGAGAAGCAATTTTTAAAATTTTTATTATTCTTTACAACTTTTAACTGTAAATATATTTAATTATATTCACTGTTATTATTTTAATATTGTTTTCCTCAAACCATTAAGCATCATTTAGGATCATTAAGTATCATTAAAATTCACCATTATCACCATTAAGGATCATTAAG
This sequence comes from Gryllus bimaculatus, assembly GCA_017312745.1. Classification (NCBI taxonomy): domain Eukaryota; kingdom Metazoa; phylum Arthropoda; class Insecta; order Orthoptera; family Gryllidae; genus Gryllus; species Gryllus bimaculatus. The sequence goes on from BOPP01000095.1 coordinate 847,673, forward strand.
TATCATTTAAATTCCCACCTTCATCAACTATAAAAGTAAGCACATTGGCGCGGCTCCTGGTAACTCTGTTTACCTGAAATGAGAACGTGCCCTCTATGGGCATCATACGTCTTTGTCTGAGCGAGTGTTTGTCGTGCAGGACTTGATTTCCCCCATACCTTCTCTTCTCACGATCCCATTCTCTTCGACTTTCTCTTTTCTCTCTCACCACAGTCAATCGAAAAATGGTTCTGCAGTGTCTCCATTTAAGTTATAGCCTACCAACATGCGCGGAAATGACCCGAAACAATAGGGCATAAGAAGTGTCATGGAGACGCCGTTGCTTCTTCAGTAAACTCCCGATACGCTTTAATCTCAAGGCGAGGCCAATTACCGCGGGCCGGCCCCATGCATGACCAAGAGAAAATATGCGCAGCTGGAACGGCCCTCCGCCAATGCGAGGTTAGGGCGCGAGCTCGGCCTGTGCGGGCTTCCCCTTATCGCCCCCTCCCAGTGCGTCCAGAAACGCGAGCACGCCGGCGCGGGCCAGCCAGGGCGAATCACGGCGGACGGCGCGCGTGAACGGACAGAGGTACACTGGCGCACTTAATTTTATGTAGATCCCCTTTCTAATCCCCCAATTTATTATTCTTAGGCATATTCATCAGTCTTGTTTCTCTCATTCTCTTATAAATCCCGACTGCACCGTATTCCTTGCGACTTAATAAGGTGCACTTATGCAGTGATCCAAATCTTCTTGATTGCTTCATGTCATAAGTAAGTTCCTTCTCTCGAGGTTGGCGGCTTATGATTGAAGCTTCCGCGTACCTAAGAGCGAAGCGATAGGCGCATGGAGCATTCAACGTGCAAGTAATTGCTACGTTTACATGTTATAATCCGGAACAATGTGCATGACCGGGCGTCGAATAACACATCAAATCACCTAAAAAAAAAATAACTATATTGGTTAAATAATACCAGAGACTGCTATTAATAAATTGCAAGCAGCTGCGTCAATTAAATCCAAGACCCTTCTCCGCTGTTACGGGTCAATTACGAACCACAAATTCTTCGTAAACCAAATAGATATATTCCATAGAATTTACATTTTTGCACGGCTTGAAAGTTACTAATCTTATATACCATTACGATATGAAACCTCCACTTCTGAGCCTCATGCACCTTTCTATTCGGAATCTACGTACCGCAAATGTTACGTCAGCAAACAATACACTGCCGAATCTCGGAGTGATAGGATGCTGACGTGTTTCGATGTGACGTGCGTTCGCGATAATTTCTGTATATAATCAAATTCCTCTGACGCCGAGGGACAGTCAGACTATGTCAAACTTTTATTCAAGAGGGGACAGCTCTAGTTCGAAAACAAATGCGAATGATGAAGTGTAAGGTTGAGCCCAGCGATAGTATACTATGAAATTTTTGACAACGCGCTCCTCCATGCACAATTTGAACCACTAACATCATCATATATCCGTCAGTCCAGCCCACCCCCATCTAGTCAAAACGTTTTGACACGTAAAATGATCACGGGCACATTTGTTTCTTTAAACTCTCGTGCAAAAAAAAGACAACTTGACTTATGTCCGTCGCTCCCGACTGGATGACGCAGGTTGCCGCGGTACATCGCGGCGTTTCCTTCCAGGACGGAAGGCGAAGCATGTGCCGCGGAGAGTATGGGGATGATCCATTGCACTGAGGATTTTTTTCCGGCTGGGGAAGGGGAAGGGGCCCGGGTATGGCAGTCACGACGCGCGCGCGGCGGTCGTAGGGGCGTGCGCCGCCTGCACGATACAACGAAACGGCCGACGACCAGCCTGCCGAATCTAGCTCAGGGACGATTATATTTCCTCTATAGTAGTCAGACAGGGCGCATTGTGTGAGCGGGCGGGCAGCCGGCCTAGCGATAGCGCCCAGAAAAAAGCGGGCGCTCCCCCCTTCCCCCGAGGAGCCCTCCGCCGTCCCCGCTATCACCTATGCTGCAGGCGAAGGTCCCCGGATCTCCACTCGCTCAATGGATCGGATTTAGTGCCAGGAGATCCTTTCTGGGCTCCCTTATCTTGGACGTTTGAATGCTTATAATGATTTACTTATTTGTTGACTATTACAGCTGCCGCTTTTGTTGTGGTTGTTCAAAGCCTGCTTCAAAGGAAACTTATCGTACTCGCGTTCTCAAACCACCACAAAAACTAGTCATTTATTAGAAATGGCCTTGAAAGTCAAGTGGTCCTTTGACCCAGTAATTTTCATTTTATCATAACGGCGAATGTGTGTTTATGGAGCAATTTCTTTAAAGAGGATGAGTGGACTGACAGAGGAATAGAAATAAAGGAATCCTTTAATGTATATTAAAATAAACACTAAATTGCAATTTGAGAATAACAGAACTAGTCTATTGTGAGTAGGAATATTCTGTGAACATTATTAAATTTAGAGGAGCTTGCTAATGATCCTCAAGCCCTGGAGGATATGTTTTACACAAGACAGATATTCTTCAAAATAATCCATTTTGAGCGATACTGAGCAGCTGAAAAAACATGCGCATAAGCATTCCAGAAGCTTTGTATTTCGATTGGTCACCAACAATCTCAGGAACTGACATGCCCGAGTAACTCCACGGGCAGGAATCATTGATATTATTCTTGCTGCTCCGTGACTGTAGGTTCTGAACGGTATCCCCCAGAGTATCTGTTTGCAAGATATATCACAGTAGGGCATCTCCCCCCCGTCCCCCCCCCCCCCCCCCCCCTATTCAACAGGATTTGCATGCAAAATTTCGCACGAAGTATCAGCAATGCAATATGTACTGAAAAGGGAACGGACACATGAGACCTCTGATGCTTGGAATGAAAAGTTTACTTTTTTCTTTTTTCAGTTGACTAGAAATGTCTACTAAGCTTCACACAAATTGTAATTTAAAATAGGTATATAGTATTCATAGAAATTAAGAGCAAATGCTTATGTAAAAATGGCTTGGCAACGTTACCATAACTGCAAAGAGTAGTGATAAGCCTTGCATCTAATAACATAGAATTGCGTCTCATCTGTCTCTACTCACCGTACACACGTTTTATGTATTCGACATATTTCCTGATTACATATATTAGTAGAGATGATATTTGATTACACACAATAAAGAAAATTGTATTAAAGAGATACTGTAGATTATTGTGTTATATATGGGTTATATCATACCCTACATTTTCAATGTATCTTACAGATTGGCTGTCTTTCTAGACACTATGATAGTGCCCTCATGATTGTTGCAAAATATCTTTCAATTATATTAGTAACATACAATATTAGATGGTATCTAGTCTTTATTGCATTGCTAGAGCACTGATCTTCAATTCGATCTTCAAAATGACATATGGACGGTACGAACTGTAGTGACGTTAAGATAAAATCACCTGAAGTCTTAGCTACCGGCATAGCGAAGTATCTCTGCAGAAATGAATAAACCTTATTTTCTCAAGCAAGAGAATGCCGAAACATGAAGAGCGACCAACTCGACTCGAGGTAACTTCGCAGCCAGTCCGTTTTTTAAGTGACAGAGCGGGGCAGATGGAGAAACCAAAGTATCGTTTGTCACGAAATTCTCACCTGTGGACCTATAAATCACCTGGAACTCTACCAAAAGGACCAGCAGAACGAAAGTCTCTTTTCTACCGATCCTCTGCAGCGCTTTCATTCGAGTTAGATAAAGGGTTCACAGTTGTTAAGTCATGGTTCATCATTTTTCTCCGGTTCCGTTCTCCGCTAGATTGAACTACGCATCGCGACACTAGCGAGCGGAAAGTCGAGTTGGTGTAAAAGAGTATTTATCCAAAAGAATTTTAATCTCACGGAATCATATTGGTAGAGTCGTTAACCTGGGTTTCATTTCATCGAGTATGATAAAAACTTTGACGTTTTTCTTTTAAATACGCAGGACCAATAGCGTGCATCAGAATGTCAAATACGAAGTATTGAATTTAATACGAACGTTTTGCCGCTCGTTCGTACTTGTTTATGAATAGCAAATAACAGTTCTCTGTTATTCACGATTTGAAATCTATCTCACCTGAAATAAACTAGCGAAGAAAAATAACAAAAGAGGATATCTATTTTTATTATTAATAAATATAATTTATTTGAGTATATAGTCTTTCAGATATCCATAAAATAACTATTACAACGATAGTAGAATAATGATATTTCAGGATAAAGTTTTAGTATTATTTTGTTTGATGAACACAGTAACTATTTTCGGATTTTTATCTTATCATTTATTGATAAGTAGATGCTCTATTCATATTGCAGAATAAAATATCTTAGGGGATGATTATAATTAGTTATTAGATATCTGAGTTAAAACTGATTTTTGACAACTATTCTATTATTCATCATGTTTGTAAATTTCCTCATGCTCTGTTGATAGCTTCCGGTCACAGATCAGTAATTGATTCTCCGCTGCGGTAATCTCGTTCATTTAAGCGGATCATTAGAACAAGTTTTATGTAATGAGCTAAGATCAGAAGTTGACTATTCTCATTATCATAAAAGGCCTGTTTCAGAGTCTCCGCAGAAAGTCTAATTTCCTTGCATCGTCATTTATAATTACTTCCCTATGTCTCCTTATAGATGGTTCTCTACATCTCGAAATATTTTCTCAATAGAATAGTTCTCTGTTTCATTCTTTTACGCGGAAGTGTCTGCATGTATTAATGTTCCCGAGGATACTCTTGAGTAGATTGAACAAGTATAAATTGTTGGCTATTAATATAATTCTGCTCCGCGCATCACCTCTTTGGAATGAAGAATTCTGAAACCCCGGAAAACAAGTCAGCAGCGACTATTTCAAGTTGGCTCACAGTTTCGTATTTCTGCTAGAAAATACTATCTATCATTATCCTCTCCATAAAGCTATTTTCCGTAGTTTAAAATGTTTTAAACAAAATTATATCGGTTACATAAATAGTTAATTATATTTTTGGATTAAACAGACTTATAGTAATGTTGGGGAAAAGAATTCATATGATAGTGTTAGAGTTGCTATATGTAATCAATATTAGCTAGTATAATAATAAAATAGAATACTAATATTAATATTAAGTAACTAGTATAATAAAATATATAAGACATTTGCGATACTTATTTCTCTCGCGTATACGTTCACTTCCATATGTGCGATATTTAAAACTTTGTCAACTGATGATATAGCACTATGCAAGGCATTCGTCGAACATATTAGACGTAAGTACAAAATGAGGACATGGCATGTGCTTCTCCTACCGATAGACGTTGGTGATGTGTAGATTTTACGAACTTGTTGCATACACAATGCGCCTCTAAGACAAAAGCTCAAGCGACCCGCCGATATCCTCAAGTTATTCGCCCGCCGTATGCAATGGGCGAGTACTCACGCCCTGGCCGTATTGTTGCCCCTGCACATTTGAAATATTGAATTAATTACTTGAACGTTTAATCAATCGGCAAGATCTTAGACACCTTTTAGATTATTATCAATAAAGTTTCTACGAAGACAAGAATCATAACGTGAATAGCAAGGCCCAATCTAGAGGGAAGATCGTTAATTTTTACAATAGATACTTTAAAGCCCTTTGTTCGAAAACACCAGGACAAAAATAAACAATCACAATACAAATAGCGAAGCAGAGTAATATTCACATATAAGAACTTTATCCCTTGCACGGATGTAGCGCGAAAATGTAATTATACATTACGTACATCACAGCATCGTACGAGGCCGTCGTAATTGACTGACTGTGCGACACAGAGAGAGCATTGCCCCTTGACATTAGATTTAAAAAGAATTAAAATGTGTGCGTAGTATACTATGATAGAATGTTGTTTCATCCTCCAATTAATATAAAGTTTAAATTCAAGTCATATAGGTTTATTCGTCTTTCACACACCTCTCTCTCCCTCCTGGGTGCCAGAAAAGTACTCTGACCACCTAGATGTTTTGTTAATATAAATGATGTTGCGAGCTTTCAAATTGTCCATAGCTACTTACTGTAAACACTTTGTTCTAATACTATGTATTGTGTATTAATGTTGAGTATAGTTTATATCTAAGTATGCTCGGGAGGTATCTTATGTGTCTGTCAATTCTCGCAAATTCATGTGAAATGATTATGCCTACGAACAATGGAGCGGTACTCACCATGAGATGTGAGCCGCGTGCCCCAAGTTACATTTCGGTATCAACTTCTCGTCCTGTCTAGCTTAGTTTGGTCCCGGAAGACGCAGTGGACAATTATCTCCTATTTGTGACCTTAGCCAACAGAGAAATAGAACTGGGCCAGGCTTCTCCGACTAATGGAGGCTAGTCATCGCTCAGGAGCAGGACAAACAAATTAGTCAGAAGGTCCGCCAGAAGGCGTAAACGGCCGGTTCCCGGCCGTCATAGGATAGAGAGTCGCTCCGCGTCACCTCTGGAGGACTCCCTACCGCGAGAAGCGAAAACCGCCTGCACATCCTAGGAAGAAACCCTTGTTTAGAAAATTAGAGTTCTTATCGTGCCATCTGAACTTAACCGTTGCCAGCAAGCTGAACGATCCTATTATGGACCGTTCTGTCTGCACAACGCGGTGCGTATATTCGTAAGGATCTTCTGATAACTGAATATTCTTTGAAGTTCAATCGAGACCCCCGATCCGTCCTTTCATTACCATTGTTTCAGAGTGTTGAGGTACAAATGTTACTTACGTAATTAACATAACGATCTGAACATTTCCGATGTTATTTTAACCAATTAAAGTGTAAAAGAATCATTATAATAGACTTAAAGAGCGAAGTTAGTTTAACGAGCAGGCGGTGTGTAACAGAAGAACTGACAATTTTCATCTGGAGGAGTATTTCGATTTTTATAGCAAATATTGTAAAATGTCTATCTGGGAATCAAGAACTCTGAAACTCAAATACATTATCTTTGATACACATATATGCTATCTAAAGAAAATAGACATATCATGTTTCTTTGCATTGAAGTGATCTTTTTTTTCATCTTTTACGTTGTTTTGTTCTGAGATTTCTCATAAAGTTACATGTTGATCCATACGAAACTATCGAATATCCTGACTAGTTCGACTGTTGATCCACTTTCTCTTGTACGATCGAACCGATGTTTCTTTGTCTGTTTCCGTCTTACGAATGTACTTTGCTTCATTACAGAGTAATAACTTTATTTTGTGAGCTGGAAGGGAAATTGAGCTTACCGTCGTCAATCTGTATTGACTGCTAACATATGCCTCACTCCTCCCGCCACTGCAGAAGCGCAATACTAGTATCACGCCACTCAATATCTATAGTCTCCCTCACTATATCCTCTCAGAATATACGATCTCTTAGCGGCTTTATGGTAGTGCAGCCGCCGTATCTAGGCACAGTTGCTCCTGCCCCCCCCCAGCATTACAGCTCGCGACATGTGAACGATGCGATTTAAACCACATCAGATGCGCATATTCGTGCCGTCTCAAGCTCGCGCACTACCTTCTCCGACGAAAGTCCAAGACATTGTTCCCCCGAGTCCGTGATCCCACGTCGCTTTATCCCTTTCATCAGTAACCTCTCACCCTTAAGCGGTACATCATGAGTTTGAATTGTGCTCTCAGCAATAGACTCTGACCAAGCCCGTGAGGAATATTAGCTGCACACCCGCTATTTCTCGTGAACCAGTGTATCAAAGCACAGGTTCATGAATGTGTAAACAACTCTCTCTAATTTATGAAAGCGGCGCACAGAGCCTAGATATCCGTGAGAAAATAGTCACGCGTGAGAATCAGCCAACGCTTCAAGTTCCTGCGTATAGAAAGTTATAACAGATACTATACATCGATGATATCTCGTCATCTGTGCCTGATGCAAAGAGGTCGATCTATATCTTCGATGATGCATCGGCGTGTATATACGTGGCACGTACAACCATACTTCAACATCGAGCTAGTAGCTAGCAACGACATCAGCTTCGCGCCGCTACAGTCACCCCTGTAGATAGGCACACATTTAAGATTTCGCGCCAAGCTTTCGTAGCAACTAATGACTCCAGCCATGTCGAGCCCTAGCGCTCGCATATGGCACTCGATATAGAAGTCACACGTTTTTCTAAGAAGCGAGCTGTAGGTTTCATATTCCTCTACTCTTCGTTACTCAGAACTCGCCCTACGTGCTCTTCCAGTACACTACTTTTTTATATAGACCGTTTGAGCCATCGTAAGTAGTACCTTTCCTATGCTACACGCCACCCCTCGCGCTATACACAGTGTAGCAGCAAGCTTCAATCGTAATAAGCCGGAAAACCACTCCAAGGCCTGATGTGTCGTTCTCGCTCGCTATATATACCCTTTACGCACCACTAACCTGACGTTCCAGCCGCTGTGGCGACGAAGAATCCAGCAACACAAGTCTCACCCCAAAATAGAGCCATATGAGGTACTACGCCACTCTGCTGAATTTTCGTCTACATAGTGAGCTGTGACATGCTCGTGATGGTCATCCCGCTCACGACTTATCTAGCTCCTATCTTACAAGTCCGTATCTATACCGAGACGAATTAAGATATAATATATTTTCCAGAGCTAAACGAGAATATTCGTACAGCTTGAAATGACGCGCCCTACGGTTAGATGGAGGCTTTTATTTCCGTATTAAGCTTAGGACTTCTCATTGTCTCATCTACATAGACCCTAGTCCAAACCATATTTTACTTGCATACCGTCTGAAATAAGATCCAGTACTGTCTTTGCTGGATGAGCTGGCATTTCTCGAAATTTATTTCCCTTCTTCCATTCCATATTCTAGGATAGGAACAGGAGACGCACCAAGGACTGCGTTGCGAGGCTGTCACTCCAACAATCAGCTTTAAAAATTAAATATATCATATGAGCATTCGACGAAAGACGTCGCTTTCTCGATAGCCCAGTTTAGGCCGAGCTCCCCACACACTCCGGTATTAGACGAAGCAGCGAGTAACTGCTCACCTAATCCCAACAGTTGATGGGTTCGCCCCCCCCCGCGAAAATTCGCATTTCTTTGATGGGTATGTGCTTCCTGTTGGACGCAGCGAGTAGGGCGAGCACCAAATGTTCGTCACCGCACAATAGCAAGCAACTCGAATCACCACTACTCGAAATTCTGGGACGATTTTGCTCGCCCACCTTGTGCCAGGTAACGAATGCTGTGGCGCCGCCTTATTCAAGAATGCGAGGAATAAAGCCTTCCCTGCTTCTTGCTACTTTGCTTTTGAAGTCTATTTCAGCGCGCTGCGTTCTTCGTCGCACAGCTTTCTAACGCGGACGCTCTCATTGGCCCTGTCTCCGCACCGCCGCCTCGCAATCGCGCTCTGGGAGGGCGGGGTTTACTGCTCGCTGGAGAGAAGTCACGTATCCGCGTCGCGTCACGCGCTTCGCACTGCTGTCAGCGCCAGCGCCCCTGGCGGAGCGACCCGCGCCTCGCGTCGCAAACGAAGACACTCCGAGCTGGCGGTGCGGGCGTCTCGGTGCAGTCCTTCTCGCTCCTCTATCTTTCGCATCATTCGCAATCTCATTGGGTGGTGGTCCTATTCGAGGAAACATTCGTCTCACAACACAGATAGTCACCCGTCTAGCTCTTTCTTAGGCTCTTACAGCCTATCAATTCGGAGTTTCCTGGGTATGGATTTTATGACTATATCGCTTCTGCCTTTATATCTTTTGCAATTCTTCTCCAACTTTCCTGTACTCTACTCTTGCGGGTTTACTAGGCTTCTTTTCAAAGACAAATTCAGGTAATTTTGCTTCATTCAGAATGTCGAATGATTACAGGAAAAAATTTCAACATGAACTACATATGAAATTCAATTTTATTCTTCCTCATCTTCTCAATTACATTCAACTCAAAAGGAAAGAACACTGAACATTTCAAGCGTAAGTTTTGAATATAATGATGATCCAGAAAGAAGTGGAATGGAATGTCAATCAAACACGGTTCCCTCCCTGACTTACAAAGATTACAGACAGTTAACATATCCTACGTTTACTTCTCAAAATATAGAAGCTTATTTTTATCCTTTACCACGAGTCGATGTCAACGCCCTTGGATCCCCTTGTAGGACCTCAAGACACGAAAACAATCTAGATTCATGCCCGCAAACTTCACACCACAGACGTTTCGCTTACAACTTTGAAACACGGGAATGACGAGTTTTATTCGAAATTGGGGCTTTCGCGGCGCGTAGATGAGAAAACGAGAAGAAGGTCTCAATCCAACAAAGAACCGAGGTACAAGAGCCGATCGGGAAACGCACCCTTGCGGCGTGGGCGGACGCTGCCCGGGCACAGGCAGGCAGCCGCGGGACCGAGAAGCCCCAGGGCCGACAAGACAGCTTGCAGAAACGCGGGACGCTGCCCCCCCGAGACGGCCAGAAGTCGCGGCCCGCCACGCCCCGCCGCAGCAACACCAAAGCAACATCACACACTCGGAGCAACGGCAGGAAAAGGAGCAGCGGGAAAACGCCACGAAAATCGTGGAGGATGCAGGGTGAAAGAAGAGAGACAACAGAAGGCCGGGGCCCAGAAAGACAAGTCAAAAGGGGAGAAAGCAAACAAAGGAAAAAAAAGAAAGAGGAAAACAAGCAGCGAACGGAGCGCCCGCCCGAGGGCGAACTCGATGAGCCAAAGCAAAGAAAGTGGAGGGAGGACCCAAAAAACAGCATACACTAAGAGGAAACACCGCCCAGACCACATTCTTTGACATGTCCTTATAAATAACATATAACACCCAAGCACTCGTGCGTGATGGCGCACAACCTGGCATTCCCAGGCCCGGCGGGGATTTCCGGTTTGCCTCATTGCGTGCAAGCACGTACGGGAACCGCAGCGGTGTGCGAAATCTAGACCGACAGTACTGAAGTGGGAAATTTCAAGAGAGAGGATATAAAGTTTTCCCTTTATGGTAGTGTTCTGGCGTTCGAGTCAAAAAATATACAGGTGTGAAGACCTACGAGTGAACATCCACAAAGTGCGAGCGGATCGCTCAGCAATCTTATCCCAATTCCCATACTCATACCTATTTACATATACTCTCAACCTTTAGGCCACATTAGTGCTAACAACTGATACCATTTGAACATGTCGGGGAGATAGTGGGCAGCTAGGCTTGTTCGGTGGGGCCTTGCCCCCCGGCAAATAGACAATCGCAATTAGCTCGCGGATAGAAGCCTAGTTGAGAGCACGTACCCTTTTGACAGGTAACAATAAATAACATCAGTTCATTCCGCTAGCGAAGGCGACTCTACCCTTAGATACTGATACGCGCCATTTCCCAAGTCGATATTCTATGAATCGCCAGATTAGTTAGCTATGTGCTCTACCATGCACTTGAAGGCAACACAAGCTTCTGTACTTTGATCTCAAGTATTAGCTTCGCCACCGGTCTGCACTTACAGAATGGTCTCTTCAGCGCTTGTAAATTGGCTGTGGCCGTGAGCGCTCTTCCATTTCTTCATCCCCGTTCCACGACAACAGCGCGCTGAATCGGTTGCTAACTCAGTATTCAACACGATCGCCTGCTACAATCACAGCTTGCAGACACCGCCTACCACAAACTAGCCTACCTCCGCCCATCATGTGTCAAATATCGATTTCTAACCCACTTACGGTAGCTATCTCCAATAATGTTCTTACCAAGTGAACACTGTCACTGTCTTTTCCGCATTTCTCACTCAATTCACTCTCATCTGGCCTGCTTAGTATCGCACTTTTTTCCGTTCAACTAGCGGTCTAAGTCTGTATGCACCTGACTTTCGCGCTCTTATCATATCTGAGAGTACTCTATTCCAACGAGGGCGCGGAGTCCTCTCGGGCGGTCTCTCCGTACTGTGCAGTGAATGTGTGCCCAAGGTGCATTCCCACCATTTCGTACTCATCGTTGCTGTTTCATGGGTTACGCTCTATTGTCTACCCGAGCAGCCCTCTGATCTACTCTCCCTGCCGGATCACAACTGTCGATACAACCCACGCCCGCTCAATACGGAAGGCATAGCACGAAGCACGGTGATCATGGCACCCACCGAGTGAACCTCTCCATCACGTCATCCTATCTACCATATATTACACTATCGATGTTCTTACCTCTACTCGATCAGCTAAATGTTCGCCAGCACCTGATATCAACGCACAAATACTAGGTCATTATCCAAGAAGCCCACGACCGCACCTAGTCCTCCCTATCATGACGCACGCCTCATGAAACCAAGAAGAGCACCTACTCATCACTAAGCAATCAGTAGTAATGCATCACTCTCCGTCAACATGAACATAATGTAAAAGAATGGCCTGGGCACACAAGAGCAACACACACACACGCTAATACAAACACAAAGCAAAGGTGGAATTTGAAGAGAACAAAGAAAGAAACATAGAGAGATTATAGACAACACACTAAGAAACAAAAACACACACACACCAAAAAATAACAAGACACACACCACAACCATATACACCAAGTCACACGAATCGTCTACTTAACTTAAATTAACAAATCATTGCACGTAAAGATGTTGATATAAAGAAGAAAAAAGAAAATGGGAAAGAAGAGAGACGAAAAAAAAAAAGGGGAAAAAAAAAAAAAGAAGGGAGGATAGACAGAGGGAACAAATATAAACAACACAGCAATGTGCCAAATGATTGGTGACGAACTCCGCTCGTGTGGGGGCCGCATTCAAGCCGGTGCTAGACAGTGGCAGTGCTTATGCACACTCGCGCTACAAATATATCCTACACTGTGGTTTTAGAGGTTATGGTGGTATGTGTGGTGGCTAAGTGTGGTATGACCATTTATAAATGTGTTCAGGAGGATCAGATTCAGCACTGCATCAGCTATCGCGTAATACATGTTTTTATACCTCCTTTTAGAATGAGTATCAGGACTGCATATACTCACTCTCTATTAAGTGTTTATTTAATTATCTCTAGCTAGGCAAATCGTGGTATGGATCTTGAAGAATAATTCCATATCCTACTTCAGTTTGGAGCGAGAACTGCATGCGGGACCATACGGTAAGGCTCCCGCTTGTGGCCCATGTCGTCGGCTCCCCGGCTGTCCGTCACCATATAGCGTGATCAGCAAATTGAGTATAAGATGCCTCTCTACTCTATTTGATCCGTGTCAAGATTGTGCAGTCAAAGTGTGTGGAGAGATAGATAGATTAGGAAGGATCGAGAATCTGTAGTGCCGAGTGTACTCCTATAAGTAGATTGTGTTTTCTCGCCGGTCACACGGTGTATTTCTCAGAGCCACTCCGTGTATGCGCCAGATATTCTGCTGCAAATAAACGTCGGGGTGCTGGTCTACTCAGCAGATGAATCGAAGAGGTAATAAAACAGTTAATAGGAAGATACGCAGATCGAATTTTAAATTGACTCGATCATATATAGGATATACTGTGAACGAACTGCGTGAATGCATTGGCACCCGATAGAGGCGAGACACTCTAGTGAGGTCGCACGATTGTATTAGGAGTTCGTAGCCTCCAGAAGCATTTGCAAGATAGAGAATGGCCTGTCTACATGACATTAGCCTGGACTTCAGTTTTTGTAAAAGATCAGAGATATCAAAGTAAGAAGTGACAGCCAACCCGGAACACATTATTCGATTGATATTTTGGGAGAAGTTCTCAGTTAAAGAGCCAAGTTTACTCAATCTTGAAGAGTATAATCAATGAGGGCACTAGTGTTCTTCTTCGGGTGATGTGAAAGGTAGAAGAAAAACTGAAATTCAGCATATGGCAGGTAGGCTATTATTGTGGCAAATCGGTGCTGGTGGCCCTTGAACAGAGTCGTCAACATGAGTTGGCCCCAAAGAAGCGAAGAGAAATTACGACCGCGATGAGAGTTCGCGCAACGTGTGAAAAAAAACGCACACTGCACATTCTGAACAGAGAACTCCTCGAGTGCAAATGGAAGTCATCAAAACGCGCCTGAACGCAACTAGCCCCTGATCATCATCAAAGTCCGTAAACATTACACAGAATAAAGAAAGGTTTGCGAGTGAGAGTAAGCACTAAGCAAAATTATAACAGTGGTTAGATAATTAAGAGGAGAGTAAAATATAAGAGGCCTCGCGTCTGTAGAAGTAGATGTGAGCCGGAATGACCTTGATAGTAGTAAGAGGTATATTTTTCGCTCCTACTGCTACATCTGCCCGCGCATCATTAAGTGTGCTTTGACTCAGAATAGAAAAATGCTTATTAATGTTGCGCCGTGGTTAAATGTGATGCGCGGATGGCGCGGTTCGGTGAATGGAACTTCCCGGAACAAGCTTCTATTGCTCCAACTGCTGCTACCGACCAGTTCGCATCCAAAGTAAAGTGTGTATGTGGTAAAAGGGTGAGGATATGGTTATGGATTATAGTCGCATGATTAACGAAACTCGGCGGAGCCGGTCCGGATTCGTTTGAAAATGCAAATTCCCGTTTGGGTGTGGTCATCACCCTTTTCTCATTCACCCTCGTGCTATATAGTGCAGATAGAAACCTACCTAAAGAAAACTTCATACCTCTGAATTCCCCTTTCAGGGACAGCGGTTAGAATTCGACCTCGCTTGCAGCAAGAGGCCAAAATTCCCCACGGCGGAAGGAAGGCGCGCGTACAGGAGTGATGCGTGTTATGTAGAAAGAAGAGAAAGAAGTGGGCGCTGTTCCGAGAACGGACCGAGACGCCGCACCGCCAGGCTCTCGGGGCGTCTTTTTTCGTTTTTGCGAGCGCGGAGCCGGGCGCCGCCCCCAGGGTACGTCTATATTGGCGCACGGACGCAGTGCCGGAAAAAGTCGCGCGACCGCCTGAACGGGAACTGTGATCTCTTGATCCTGCATGCGCCTCTAGCAAGAGCTCGAGTGAAACTCGGCGGTCCCGCTCCTCCTCAATGCGACCGGCCCAGGCCGGCCGGCGGAAGGCCCAATTTGTGCAGAGAGCGTAGCCCTCGCCCAGTTACAAGAAGCCAGTAGTAAATAGAGAGACTGTATAGCTGCGGACACTGACCGGTCGCCAGTAATATACCCGTGTTGCCAACAGGAACCTATCATCGTTGTAGAGAGGTAAAGTGGAATTGATAATGAAAATCTGACACCAAGCAAAAAATTACCCTTATAACAACACAGAGTGGCACGGTCGGGAACGAAAAAAACAAAAAACAAACAGTTTGAAACTCCCTTTATGTGTTATGTGAGACATCCAAATCAACTCTCTCTCTCAAGAGATGTAGGTCGATGTCACGCCTCAAACTGATTTGTATGGCATAAATTTTACTGCCTTCGTGATCAATGCACCAAAGCTGTCTAGATGTTGGTCTTTCCGCGTCTTGAAAAACCCCTGAAACGTATATGTATAATTTAGCAGCGCGATCTCTGGGCTCCTTGTCTCACAACACCACACTCGAAACCCATCTCCACCCCATTTTCAGCAGTGTCCTTGCGTTTGGCTATCGCCACCAAACCAGACCATTCTGGCCACCACTTCCCTTCCCTGCGGCGCCGCGCGCATCTGAGTCAGGCCTCCGCGGCCTCTTGGCGGGGCGTCTTTGAGATCAAACGAGGCCGAGACTGCACGACAAACTCCCTACACGCCAAAGCAGTCACCCCCGCCCACCATCCCACCGCTACTCGCTGCCCACCTCGGCTGTACAGCAGCTACCGACACCTCCAGCCCCAACCCGCCCTACACACTATCCATCCCACTCGGTGAAGGCGTCTTCTCACTCCCTGCGCATCTCATCTTGTCAAGGCGCGCACACATCTAACGTATCTCACATCAGAGTCGCGAAGAAACGCTTCCAGAATACTTACCTCGTGACTGTGGTGGCTATTGCGCATGGACGAAAACATTGGTGCTCGCCCTACTCCCTGCGTCAAAGGAAGCACATACCCACATCAAAGAAGCGAATTTTTGCCGAACCCATCAACTGTTCCGGGATATAGGTGAGCCAGTAGTTCCTCCCCCCTAGCGCCGTCTCCCCGGAGTCGCGCTGGCCGTACCCCCGCCTGTAACTTCCGTCGTATCGAGCACGCTCCCCCCGCCCGTTTTGCCGTCCCGTGTCTTCATTAATGAGTATGATTATTTCGCTGAACTTGGTCCGCGAGCGACCCGACCCTACCCGCCCAACACAGTTCCTATCCGCGCGCTACCTCCGTTTTCACCGACCACTTCATACGCAAATATCTCATATGAAAGCACGCACATACAACTTCATACCCGATCCACAATGTCTATCTCACCTAAGCGAATCACAGTGTTAAACCATCTGCGTAGAGCGATCGGATCCTGTGTAATAATAACAATAGGGTAAGCCAACTGACACACGGGTGTACACCGCAATGGATGCCATGTCTAGAGCTTGGAATTCACTCATCTATACTGAGAAATCAATTCCCTTCACAAAACACTCTGACTATCCAGGTAGTTACCCTATCAACGACATACTTAATTCATCTAACCTATTTCACCACAGCGCGCGTCCCCCTCCCATTGCGCTCGCCCTCTGGGAGCACTCTCGCTCGACCAGCGTATCTAAGGCGTGCCACACAGAAGTAGACGTGTTTCACGGCGTTAAAACAAGGTGCCATGACGGAGGCGCACACCGGGAGACCGACTAAGGCTGTTGGTCTCGACTCTTGCCCTCTCTCCACTGGAGATATTTCCACCTGTTTGGGGCAGGAAGCTATTTGCCGCTGGAGTATAACAACGCAGGGCGTTCGTCGCGACGCTAGGAGGTTCACGCGTGGGCCTCCTGCGCATGTAGAGAATAAACGAGTAGGCGCCCAAGCTCATGAGCAGTGTGTGCTGAGGAGCACTGATGTGGATAAACGTTCCGTAGGGCTGGCAGTTATTGCACGATATACTTGAGTCCTAGTCTCAGTGATTGCATAAAATTGCATAGCGCATGGGCTCCCGGGCTGGCAGTCATTAGTCTTGAGCGAAGCCTGGACGGATGTTAATGCATTACCCTATCGGCATGACTGGTCGACCGGAACGCCTCTGAATGACTGTGAGACTTCGCCGTACCGTGAGGTGAACAAAAGTAGCGTGTGTGTAGTGCGTTGAGCCATAATGCACACGCCGAATCATGGTCCCAAAAATGCAGGAAGGTAATATTTCTGCACTACACTTCTCTGAGTCGAAGGACACAAACCAACTACCGTTGTGCGAGTTTTTCTTTGACTTGTACGTATCTGTGAGCCGAGTAGACTCCGCAAGTCTGTGATTATTCACGGTTCAAGTGTTGAAGATCTTTGGCTTGTGGATGCGCCGACATTCAAAAGTAGTGCTGCAACAACAAGGTGGTGTACCGAGATAAGGCAGCCGCACCCTAAAATGTAAACAATGACGTGCATTCTTATTTGAAAATATCATTCCTATGATTACAGCACTTCCATGTAGATTCGCTCATATGCAATTCGCTTATAGTTTAATATTAAAGCTTAAAGTAAATTAACACTTAAAAGATTATATCATTTTTAATGCTTCGGAGAAATTATTTGACCATTCACTCTGACCGCGCGGAAGTAAAACTGTCATTACTTATTTTTAAGTCGAATGTTGTCACGTGGTGTAGACCTACTTGCAGCGAACTTGTTCTATTAACTTCATATTATTAAGCATTAAAGATGGAATATATGTTTGGATGTATTTTAGAGACAGTGTATCTAAGGAGAGTAAACTAATATACGATTTCTATATAGACACCTATGACAAAAAATATGGATTTGGCAAATAGTCATGCAATACTCGAATTAAAGTCTAACTGAAATTCTTAGTCAATTACTTTACGATTTCTAGTATTTATTTCCTTCCAGACATACAACAATAAAAATTGTCTACTTTTGCCAAAGTCATATGACAAAACGACAAAGAGCATGTTCTTATCTACAGTAGAAAATATCATCATGACAATACCGAAATATTCATTTCCTATGAATACTGATTTTGAATATTATCAGAAACATTAAAATAAAAAGTCTGATAATAATATCATCGTGAATCATCCTAAATGACTCTTCACATACTCCATGCCCGACAACATGAGACGGAGCATTTCTATTAGAATCTATAATGTCGTCGGAAATAATTTCTTGAAGATCACAAGTCCGCATCGCGTGGCATCTTTTAACTATAGCTCATTAGTCATATCGCGTACTCTTAAGTTGAGAGATTAATCTAGTTATACCTACGCTTAATTTTCGCTCTCTGTAATAATGAATATTCACTCTCCAATTATCTGTTCTAAGCAACTTTTAACAATGCAAAACACATCGGCATCTTCCAAATGCATGTTACGTACCAGCACTATGCCATGTGTAACATTTCCCCGATAATCCTCATTGGAAGATACATGTTACAATATGTTGAAGGGAGAGATACGGCGCGTATTCCGATTAAAAAAGATTAACTCTCATTTTTATCAGAAAACCAATTCTTGCCGGAAGAGTAATACTGCATTTGATAGCGTTAAGCCTACGATGTTAACGATATAGAATCGATCTAAAACTTTAACATGCATAAACGGTCTTTCACAGGCCACTCAGAACTTTTTTAACACAAAATCTATTGTTGAAGGATATTCCGTGACTCGCGGACCGGAGAGTTCTGTCCAGATGGCTTCCGTATAACCAGTCTATCTTATTTCCTCACCAGGAACGCGTTCAGGCATTTCTCAAGCAAACGACTTCTGCAAGTACAGCTCTCTCTATCTCCGTGTTATCGATCTCACAGTTGAGCCATCTGCACGCCGTTCCCTAATCCTGTCCTACGCCTGTGCTGAGATCTCTCACGCGGAGACGACGGTCGAGTCTTCGGCACTACCTGTACGTGAGGAGAATACCCCCCGGCCCTGCAGAAGGCGTGCCTGGGGCGGCGGGGAAGGACGTTGGGCAGCGCTCCTATGGTTCAGTTGCGTGGGAGTCAGCTACATTGTTCGTTAGGGCTCATGAATCATTTTACTGATATGCAGAGATATTGAGACTGCAGACTAACTCACGAGCGAGTAGACCTTCAGTGTGACCTGCGCTCATGCCTACTCGCTAGACCAATACTATGACCGTCATTCAATGTCGTGCTTTTCATCTTACTCACGCCCTTCTATTGTATCACTTTTCGAAGTCACTGCCATGCCCTCTCTCTCTCACGCACCCTCTGACGCGGCTTCACTTATTCCCGCACGCAATATCGAACTTCTCGACGCATCCTAGTACAACACGTACGGGCTAAACTTATCCCACGCCCGCCGCAGCACTGAATCCCGCCATCCCGCGCTGCGGCTCGTTCGGTCGTACCAGCGGTGCCTATACGTACATCGCCGACTTTTCTCAACGATGACCTTGCGTCCGCCTCATCGACACAGAAACAGTTGAAGACAAAAGCTCGCAGATGCACTGATATTGCGAACACATCTTCACTGGCGCGAAATGAAAGATGTGTTTCCGGGAAGATGAAACTCTCAACAAAAATTACAAAATGACCAAAGCAGGTGAAAGATTCATCACAGGAAATACACTCCGAAAACATACTCTATAGACCAAAATTTAGTATAAATATTCTGTTAAACTAAATATACAGGCGAACCTCATTGCTGCATGCTGTATTGCAAAGCTGACTTAATTTCCTCACGACTTTCAATGCGCTGCGTCCATATAATGGATATACATCTCAGTTGTGTTGCCATTCTCCCTAGTCTAGAAAAACTGTAATACCCCCCCCCCTCTACCCGCATTTCTACAATCCATCTTCCCAATCGAGATAGAGAAGACTTGCTTAGACTGAGTTGCTGAATTGATATACTACATCTCTTCCTCGTTTGCACAAAGGCGTTATTCGCAGTAAATGATATCTGAGATATACATAAGCGATCTCCATCTGCCGAAGAAATCGGTGCTGATGGCATATTAACTTGTATACAAATACCATTGAAACGTATTTTTCTCCTTCTCTCTCTCTAGAGGTCAAAGGCTGGAGTAAGGACTCTCAGAGAAGAAATATTGTATCATACCATGCGTTCCTGCATGACGTTACGAAAAATAATAAGTTCCTTAGGTTATATTCACTATATTAGCAAGTGGCACGCGTATGTTTTAGCGATGAGACACGAGCTTGATAACGCGGACGGATATAACCTCCTGTCATTTCTCGGCCCGCTGTCATGAAGCTTTTTTAGTGTCAGAGCGCTGCTAGTGGTTTGTACAAATACAGTGCGGTATATAATTCAGTTACTCAACTGAGAACGTCTTTCGATGCAAACAGCACCATGATTCATCCATTGTATCATACGTCCATGTATTTTTTCGACAGAGCAAAGGTGTGGATCCTATTATACAAGTTAGACAACAGTTATATATCGCAATCGGAGATCTCAAATCCGATCCGGTCAGTCGCAATAAAGCTAATAGGTAACATCTTACCATGTAAAAATTGTTTTTAGGTACATTATTATACTACAATAGTGAATTCACTATTACCTATTAGTAAGCTGTATCTTGTGTAATAATATATTTGTTAAAACACACTACTTTCTCAATTTTAATAACTTTCACCTCCAAGATGCATGTATAGAGGCTGTGTATAAAAACCAAAAATAATTTAATTAGCAACTGTTTTGAATGTATCCTTATTTTGTGTTTTTAAATACATTTTAACACGAAAAATGAGCTGTATGAAATCTGATAATACCCGTACTGTTCTCAGAAACGAACTGTGATGCCACTCCCGTGACTTTGTTTCCGATGAGTTTCAGATCTAGTTCATCAAAACGGTGTATAGTCTCGGACGAATTAAATATATTTATACTCCAATATTATCTCTGTCTATTCCATCTCAATACATAAAACACAAACTTAAAGTAAGTATCTCCTGGCAAGCAATAAGTAATGAGCCCATCCTTATCGCTGAAAGATGAGAAACAGTAGATATTAGAATTCAGAAGAGAGAAACTAAGAGTGCATCAGAGTGGAAATTTGATAAAACGGAGTTGAAACCGATTTTACACTATACTATATGTTTTACTCTAAATCTGTACTTTATGATAAGATCCACTCTGGATAATTGTACAACATGTAGATATAGATACTTCTACATACATTTAAAAATTTACATGTTGAGCTTCTCCGTATATAATGATACTAGCATCCTCATCAGCCGCAAAATCAAGTATAACTGGAAATGCGAATGACTGCATCTCCCTATCAATGAGCGTTCTGGATAGCATAGAGAACATATGATAATACATTTCATATATGCTGTTGCTAATCTAACTATCTCAGTTTAACTCAGTACTCCGACTACAGTCGTGACCATATGCCTTTACGCTTTCAACTTGTTATCTAAAGAATCTGAGAACTTTAGTCTTGTTCTCAATTTTTGCGGAAATTTCCAAATGTTAAAAAGAACTCTCAGTTCCAAAAAGGTGTTGAATTTAAACTCTATATCCTGAAAAACAATACACTGTTCCTTAAAATATGAATGTCTCTTCGAACCAGTGAGTTTTTAAATAAATACCTATATATCTGGAACAAAATATGAACACACATATTCACAAAGAGAATAGTGCAACAGGATGAGAGCAATCACCGAAATCCCTTGATCTTCTGATAGCGGGATCGAGGACAAGAGAGGAGTAAATGCTAAAACTTTTGAGTCATTTCACAAGCCTATCTTACTGTGCCTCCTGGATATACACTTAGTAAAATACAGGGCGCTTCCTCTCCCCTGCGAGCGAAGCGCATGCCAAACAAAAAGCGCGAATGAAATAATGAAATCATCGGTGCGTCTCTCTCACAGTACATTCTCTGTTCGTCGCTAATCCTCTTCCTGGGTCTCTTTCTCCCATAACCTTCTAGAAAGATGAAATCATAATGGGATATCTGGTTAGAACAGTAACAAAATCTGCAGCATATTGAACGTTCTGGATTGATTCGAAACTTCGTGGTTTCGAGGATTCTGATGCAGCCCTTTGTCCCTGCGAACTTTGAGAAGAGAATAAGACTCGTGATCAATTATGTTTCGCGTGACTGATGAGAAAAATAGCAGAGAGAACCAGTGTAGAACGAACTATACGCCGATGAATGACCGTCAGAAATAGAGAACATTATATATAGGAAAATCTTTTAAATGTTAAGTGTTCATCTCGCCGATAGGAGGTAGCGGTTGCGCACGTAGTGCAAACCGGGCAGACGTAGAGCGAACGAGAGAGAAAAGAGTAGAAAGGCGTGGTAGCATGAGTCTGATAACATGTGACAACTGCGTTATAACAGAAAGAAAGCGAGAGCGCCGAAGAGACGTAGAGAAAGTAAGGACAGAGTAGTCATATCGTGATCGCTGGCCATTTGTAAAGTACCGCGGACGTAGATTAAGAGACGAGCGCCCGGTGGTGACTTCCACAACGGAGTACAGTGTTGAGTTTGCTGCCCTCTAGGCCTCGTTGTCAACTTTGAAGAAGAGCGGCCTGTCTTGTGCGGAAGTCTAGTGTTGCAGAGTTACAGAAATCGTTATGACATTCAAGTTTCCGATTGATCGATGGCACATTTAAACTTACCATAGTCTTGAATAGAACATTACAAGGGCTAGCGATTTTTATTTTAATTACTCAGACTTCCTTCCGCCTACGAAGCCACGAAATGAATTCCAGGAATTCATTGTGATTTACACTTTAAAAAACGACCTAACAATGTTGCGTACCTATAATAATGATGAAGTCCAGATCTCTCACGATTCAGATAGCATCTCAGTTGCCAATATATATATAGCTTGATACTAATTAATCTTTTGATGATTCTATTATTATATGATTAAGAAAAAGAAGCAAGAATATAACAAAAGATTCATTTCTTGCACTAATCATTCATTCAGAACAAAATATCATCCAGAGCTTAAGATTCAGAGCCATTCTGTAGCGATCCAGCATGAAAATGTGAGGGTATAGTACTTCACTCCATAGCCATAAACTATATATAATAAGACCAAATAAATAAAATAAAATGACAGGTATTTTATATCAAATCTATTATGTTGTGTTAAAAGTACTGCAAATACAACTATTTCATATGTAATAGAGATTACGTTACAATAAAATAGTTACTATGAGTGCTGAGAAGTGGAAACAATAATGACCGCGCTATTTCTTTATGTTAAATCGATATACTAAACTTCATCCTATATGGCGCTCGTAGCTGTGTATTACTGTGTGCGTCTACAAGCATCTTTCATGAACATAATTACTATGTATGGCAAGTATGTTATAATTCTTGTGATAAATATTTATTTTATTATATTCACAATTTGCTGTGTTGCAAGTAGTAAACGTCAATATTTCTAGTACAAATCTGCAAAAGAAAAAAGTGTTTATAAAAGCTTGTCCGTGTCAGTTTACCTATAAGCGTGTTATTTGTACTACGTCCTCCTTCTTGCAATAGATTCAATATAGAGTATGCATCCACTCTTCTTATCAAAGTGTTGTGCACCGTGCACAGTCAAGACTGAGAATGAACGAGAGGTGCACCCCAGGTGAAGCGAGTTCAGTAAAGTCTGCAGAACATGTACAGTATGGGCGAGATATCGTTCAAGAAACCCATAGCACTAACGGAAGTCAGTGGTCAAGAACTGCTCGAGTGCTCTCCGGCTCGCCTCCTGGATGGTTTAACTCAGATTCAGTTCACCTTGTAAGATACTGTTTGGGTGACCATATGAAGAAGCGATACAGCCTGTAGCTTGAGGGAATAAGCTTATTTGTAGCAGCTGAGTAGTAATTATTCAGACTGACCATTCATAGAGCGACTCTAATTGGATGAATATTATGATTGAGAAGTCATCATGTGTTGCTGCGTAAAAAGCATTCTCCGCAGTGAGGTAAAGAAATCATTTGAGCAAAGCTCACTAATAATTATAATATGTCGAAGATAATTATACTACCACTAGAAACTAGATTCGAGATACTCAGTTCACAATATCTAGTCTTTAGGTGGTTTATGTCAAAATATAACTTCACCAATCATAACTTATTGATAACTGAGTTCATCTCTGCCCACTCCCATCCATGCTTTAGGAAAATTAGTCCCTGCAAGTAACACGCAGATTCGACTGACGTTAATAGTAGATAGAATGTAAACAACCTTAACTGGTACTACGAAGGACAACTTGAGTACTTTCTAAGCATCATTGTTTTCAGTTTATTGTGTACTAGTTTTGTGGTGGCGGTGAGAAATCGCGATGTACGAGGTATTGTACTCACGTTCTGATAGCCAGGCTTGTATGACAGACCAGCAAAGCAAATAAGCGGAACCCTGATTCTTCATATAATATGCGCACTATTAAGCTATCTACTCTAAGCAATTCACAATACCAAGATGAGAGGGAACTCGAAGAAGATCTCCCTGACGACTAATATCCTATACCCATGGCGGTGACATCGGAGGATCTCGCTCTGGCAGCTGGTGATGCGGGACGGCAAGGGTCATTACCGTCGTGCGGAGGGGGAAGCGACCTCGCTTTTCGCGCGTTACATCCAGCCCTTGTCTCAGCACGCTACACAATCCAACTATCCGGAGTGAAAGTAATATCGTCCTGGATATTCGCGCGCGCGTCGGTTCGACGGCCGAGTATACTGATTACTACGACTGGCCACTGCGACCCGCACGCCCGCCAGCAGAAGTCGCGTCGTCGACCACCGCGCCATTCACCCCCGTTTCCCCACACCGCAGGCATCACTCTCGTCACACGCGACAGCGCTTCGCCTTTCGTCCGGGGAATTGCCTACGTGTAGTATGCGAGGACCTACAAGTATATAGATCCAGTTCGAGAATAGGAGACGGAAGAATATGAATAATTAGTTCTATTTTGCTAGAGAGCTAGCAATAACGTGATGGTTTATTAGATGATACAATGTGCCCCAGGTAAATCAATTTTTATCGTGTTCAAACGTTTTGCCAGATAATGTTGGTTTCTAATGAACACGATATATGAATAGTCAATTTCAAGTGTGTCATGGAGAGAGAGTTTGCTCTATATGGGCTGGTTTATATACTGACATATTCCTCAACTCTTTTCATCGCATTACTGTTCACTCGAGCTGTCACTCCTTGAGCAACTAAGAATACACAGCAGCACTAGTCCTACCGAGGGTCAGAGGAAAATTGACTTTGTTCTATATTAAATTCATGCAGACCGCCACGTGCACACAACAATAACGTCGGCAGAATCACATGACTACCGGAAGAATTCGGTGTGAGTGAATATGATATTGAAGCTGCGTAACCTTCTAAGCGTAAAGTTTCGAGGATGTGCGGAGCTCCAAGCCGATCAGAAGTGAGTTACTCGAGTAATCGCAATACACGAGAGCCACTGAGTATACTTCCGACGTCAAGAAAATTATCTATGGCATCAGCGTCTCGTTCGTACGCTTGCTGGTGCCTATCTGACCCGGCACAGGCGAGAGAGGGGGAGTCTGACTCGTCCACACGCTGCATAGCTCTTGAGCTCAACTGGTACGTCGGCTCTTACAGTTACAACCCGCTCACTCTCTGTTTAGTATTATGTGTTTTATTCGGCCCCGTTCTTTAGTTCGGCTATAAAGTGAGACGGCAACGAGCAGTTGGATAGTCGGTCCCGCATCCGCGCACCCTCTCCTCTAGGTAGGGGAAGCTTCTAATAGCGGAACCTTCCGAAAGTTCAATTCAATGCGAAGGAGCAATAAGAAGATCGTAAAACAGAGATGCCTTAATTAGTCGCACCAGGAACTCGAAGCGATAAAAAACTAGAAAACACAGAGAACTATGATGATGATGTGCCCTAAGCAATACTAAAAATGCGGAGAAAAGAGGAGTCTACATACAACTCAAAGGCACGCCTGTGTATCCGCGTTCGACGGCGCGCGTCCGCCGGCGTGAGTCGCCCTGGCTGGCCGCCCGGCGTGCTCGCGTTTCTTGACCACTGGAGGGCCGCAGGGCGCCACGGCACAGCTGCGCCCTACCCGCAGGCGGGCGGAGTCGCTCGGGCGTTCTGGGCGTCGTTACGGTGAGGTGCACTGGAGAACGGCCGGTGGAGATGCGCTCCGCCTTCTACATAATGCGCTTGGATCTCTAAGCTAAGACGAGCAGAGGCTGTTCATGAATGTACTCCATATGTCCCTTGGTCGAGTCGTCGGGCCCATATTGGGTGCCTAAAGGAGCACGAGCTGAAGACCATTTTCTCCGATGAGCTGTACGTGGAGAGCGGAAAAGAGAGAGGAGACATGCGAGCAGTGAGAAGAGCCGATAATGCATAGAGGAAAATGGAATAGCCAGACAGCGAAAGAACAAAAATAATATAATGAACGGATGGAACCTAGACGAGCGAAGGCGAGATGAAAAAATGTCACAGTAAGATAGTTATGACGGCCAAGAGTACGTGGCTGTTGAATATGTCTAGTGTGAACCAAACAGAGTGGATCAAAGGCAGAGAAGACATGAAGCAAACAGCGTCTCTAATCTCTACTTATATGGTAACACATCAACTATGCCATTAATGCATGTCATGAGTGTTGCGATTTGCGATTAAGAGCGACAATATTAAACTTAGTAATTACAGCAATAATAGATAGAACCATACTAATAAAGACATAAAAATATCGGAGCCAGAAACGAGATAATCAAGATTTTGAAACCGTATAGAACGGGCATAGAATTTTGTCTCACTACACAATTCAAAACATTATTTATATTTATACATATGGGTCAACGTAGGAAAATACTGGTGTGGAATTAGATCTAATCAAAATCCTTGCAACTATCAAAAAAGAAAGGTGGGATTTCCTCAATAAAATCGAGACATAATCATATAATCATATTGAAAAACAACGGAATAATAATGATAATACTAACTACGGTGTTACAGATACATAACAGCATACTGCATAACACAAAGACTAGGAGAGATATTGATATCATATATAGTAATCATATATAGGACAAATCGCAGCGCAAGAAACCGCGATATCCTCATCATCGTGAGTTGCGTATAGAAAGCGATATCCTCTTTTGTCTTCGATCCAAAAGGTTGGTCATTTTTTTCTTCGGCTGGGTTGACAGCTTTCACGATACATTACTAGGAACTAGCATCTATTCCATTGTGACTATTGGAACCAATGACAAGTGAAGAGATGCCATAGAGGCGGCGATGCAGAGCAACTGTAAGCTGAGATCGAGAATGGAAAAATCCATTATTAATAGTCACCTTAATGAGCATATATAGATAGTTATTCACTAACACAGACAAGAGACGATGGTACAAGATTATGTTTGTCAATACATACAAGTTTAGCGAGATCACATCATACGTTTTGGAGAGACATACATCAGATACAGAAAAGTTAATATGAGAGAGAATAATGAAGCGGACTGTTATAACATACTTGGCTAAGTAATAATAATAATAATCACGCAATAACAAATACTACGATAAATACATAATGAAAAATAATTAAAATCCCCAGAAAGAATATAGACAGCTAAAAAGATATACAATGAAACCGCAATACTAGATAAAAGCTCGGAATTAAGTAGATGACATGAGACCTTAGCGAAGATATACTTAATCATTTCACATGCAAGCATGGTCATTATATATTTTGTTTGGGAGACAATGCAACTCGTGTACATTAAATTTATTACCAAAGGCAATTGTACTTAGGAACATTATTAAGAGCTATTGATATCACTTCATTGCGACACCATGTTATGATTAACGATACGTTTACTTGCAGTCTCTTTACGCTTTATAAACAATTTTGTCACCTATCTCAAGGTTACTAGTATCACATTGAAGCAAAATTTCAAGATATCTGAAAAAACTATTGTTATGAGAACACCATCATCACTGTAGAAGTGGACAATCCATTGAATTAAATACTATCAACATTTCTTGAGTGTTGACACACGTAAAAGTATATTCGATTCCAACAAGCATGACCCAATCGAAGGGAGAGCCTGAGTGAGAGATTTGTCAGATGTTTTCCCACAATCGAAACAGACCACGAAGACATATAGCAGATCCTGTTAGAAGATCTCCAGTCAACTCACCAAAGCGAAGGCTATATACCACTCCACTCAGCCTATCACGAACGAGACAGTTCGGACACAGTTTAACAGAGAAAATCAAAGCGTGCATAGAGTGTTCTACAGTGACTTGCAGATACAATTTTCTTTTACTTTCTACCTTATTTAAGTTTCTATTGTTCCCTACCGCAAAGGAGCATTATTAATCTTTTTTCGTAAAAGCCACTTTCAAAGAGCCCCTTTGAGAGCAATTACGCTCAGATCCTGAAGCATCTCCTTCCACTATGCCAAGAAATATGTTGAGCGCGCCAAATATATACAAACCCGTAGACTCCCAAAATCACCTAATCTAGAGTCGTATGTATCGTAATCACCTAAAAAGAACGAAAGTTCCATTTCCCACACAAATAGCAAGGAGAATACTAGGATGTGCAACACTATGCTTAGCATTCTTAGAGTAAGTTTCGACCCGGACGGTAGTTGGAGTGTCGTGCACAGCAAATCTTATTTAAATTAATTAAAAAACTATAGTATCGAGATATTCTCGTTATGACGTATTTGCCCTTAATTGCGTACCTAATTATTTAAGCCCAAGAAAATAATTAAAGTTAGAAAGGACGATTACAAAGTCTAATTGCAGGCTTTATTCTCACAAGCATGCAATTACTAACTACACAGAATTGTGTGTTGTACAACCGTACATAGCATGTGCTATACGATAGCACGAAACTCGCTCGTCTCCTCACGAGCTACATAGATTCACTACAGAAGCCCGACGCTCGCCTACGTGCGCTGGCGACCTCTCCCAGGATCTGCCCGCACTTCTTAACATCTTATCCGAGAAGAGTGGATTTGTTACAAATGCACAAAATGGAGACGGTCCGGCTTGCGAATACAAGTTACCATTTAGTGGCTTTGTCCCAACGAGATCGTCGTAATAGGTAATATGCTAAGCGATTTGTATCTCTCTACCAAGATAAGGCACACCGGGAGAAATCTGGTAATAGATTTTTTACTTTTCTTCACTTATGTTGCTATTACTTATTTAATTGTATGTCTTAATATGCATAATAACTTAATTCTCCACTTTAATTTAACACATCTTGCTAAATGTAGATAACCGCTAGTGTATGTCTCTCATGTCGTATGTAGTTTTGTTATTACATCAGTTTCACTTCATTATTTTGGTGATTAGGTATAGATTTAGAAATAATAGTAAAGATCTCAAATATAGATAACATATCTCGCATAAAACGGACGACAAAGGAGATATTTGGTGATTTAATTAATATATTTCTCACTCCTAGAAACATCTCTTAGTATGACAGGTTTACTCAGAGATTTAAATACTTATTTGTATTACATATTTATTGTGAAAGAAGTTTTCTCCGCATTTGGGAATTATACAAATCGGTACGATTATTTAATTTCATTTTAAATGAATCATTTAATTTTGCACTTAAAGAGAAATAATGAAATTTAAGTAATTGTGGACAATAACGGTCAGTAATTTCTCTTCAAAGACTGTTAGGAGCCAGATTCGCTTAAGCATACTTTCTTTTATCTCGCACCAATTTCTGTGGACGCAGATGCCGCAACACTAGTAAAGCTTGTTACCTTTACGGAGCGAAATGGAAGGGAGAAAACCAGTTTACACGTACGTATTGAATGCGATGGCAGTTAATTAAAAAATATTTTATCTGATTATCGCATGAAGCACTCGTTTACGGAAGTTAATATCTCATGGAGCATTGCTTAGGCACCGCTCCCGCGGCGTTCGATTTTTAATTTATATTTGGAAGTTATAGATTCCTCTATTGATGTTTGATTGCGATAATTGATCTGAGATGGTTAAGCTGGTCTTGCGGCAAGAAACATAAACAGCCTAAATATGTAACACATACTGAAACCTTCCCCGAACACGCGAAAGAATCATTGCGTTGTGCATTAAATTTCCTGAAGTGTTGTTAGATTAATCACCAGTCCCCTGTGGTCAAAGTGGAACGAATATTGTAGTTCAACACAAATTAATTTATGATTTGCATTTTTCCACCCAAGGAAGGCGTCCATTTGTTTTTTTTATTCAGGTGAAATTGGAATGGGAAATTGTAGGTTATATCAGACTTCATTAACTGAGGGTACAAGAGATTGTTGGTTACTTTTCATTTAAAAGAGCACATTACTATTTCTCCACAGCAACACAAGTTAACAATAAGGAATGTATGTGCGTGACTGAAGACATTCAAGCCTTTAAAAATCCGATTCCACTGTTACGCTACGATATGATTAGTTATAACAGAATTTTACGATTTCGACACTTTTATTTCGGTATTTACATTCCCCACCAATTATTCATTGTACTATTATGACCTGAGGTATGCCAATGATGGACTGGAGACATGGCATCGGAATATGCCCGAATAATCATTGTTTCAGATCAGTAGTTTCAGGTGGAGAAGCAATTTTAAATTTTTATTATTCTTTTTACAACTTTTAATGTAAATATATTTTAATTATATTTCACTGTTATTAATTTTAATATTGTTTCCTAAACCCATTAAGCATCATTTAGAATCATTAGTATCATTAAAATTCACCCATTTATCCACCATTAAGGGATCATTAAGTATCAGTTTGAATTCCCACCTTCATCAACTATAAAGTAAGCACTTGGCGCGGCTCCTGAACTCTGTTTACCTGAAATGAGAACGTGCGCTCTTATGGGCATCATTACGTCTTTGGACTGACGCGAAGTGTTTGTCGTGCAGCATCACTTCCCGTTGGGTGTCCCGATCCCTGCAGTACACAGAAATACCGCCCGACCGCCCCTGCTCCCTCGGGCATCCGATAGTCTCACATCCTCGCCGGCCCCAAACACCGGCGCCCCCGCACATTCGCGCCCCACGCATCCCCACACTACACGCCCCGCCCCCCACCGCCATGCCCACTCACATTCATATGCCCCGCTGGGTCCGCTGTCCCTCTAATGCTTTCTCCACCCCCCCTCTCGCGTGACCATGTGTACCTAGGTCTGTCCGCTGCAAACGGGCTGGCAGCCGCGGGCGCCGGGAAGCCAACAAACAAAACACGGCGTATAATAACCCAATCACGGGCGGGTTTTAGGTAAACAGCGGAGACAGGAGCGCCCGTGCGCGCCCACCGCCCGCGGCCGCCGCCCCCGCCCCCGCCGCCGCGGCGCACTGCTGCGTCACGTTGCGCTCCGTTTGCCTCCGTTGTTTCGGCGTCGCCCGCCCCTTCGCAATTGTGCCGCTTCATCTATTCATTTTCCAATCACTCCAGTTCAGTTCCGGTTCTATTGTTTACGGGTTTGTAAACGTAAGTCTCTGCACTTA
>BOPP01000095.1:879095-893189 GCA_017312745.1 Gryllus bimaculatus
CATTATTTATGCATGTCCATTTAAGGAGAGTTAATTCAATTGATTTACGCAAATACATAACAGTGCCGCAGTGCTACATTTTTAATAAACATATCAAATATTTAAGAAATTTTGCTTGAATAATCACACGTACTACTTTTAATTATTCAATCTGCATTTATTATTAATATATTGTTGAACACGAATATAATAAATTCTGTAAAGAGTTGACAATACTGTGATTGCTATTTTGTAGTGAAGAATTCCATGAAAATATTAATTGGCATCAGAGAAATGAACACAATCCTCACTTTTTGTTCTTTAAAAGGACGATCGTGAAACATTTGACTACTGCCCATACATATTAGATTCATAATGTTCGACTAGATTCCCCTCTTTTTTGAAAGCAAGTTTCTGCAATATGAGAGAATCAGGTGATATCAGTTACTGAAGACACTGGTAGCCAACCTTCGAATACAATAAAAACAGAACAACAAATATTCGTATTATGGTGTACCCTATTGTCATGCGCGGAGCCATTAACAAATGGGTGGCAATACGTTTCAATGTGGGAGATTGCACCCCAGCACATCTGCATTTCCACCCCAGTATTCTCATTTATCCTATACATTTTCCTCACTGCGATGCCCTCGAGACACCAAGGCTCCTCTCATATTCATACTCTTACGGTCATGTCTTCATTTGTTCGTATTTCCTCTCCCGTGCACACCATCCTCCTTCTAGTGCTTTTGTAAAAGACCCCGCACTGCAGTCTTGACAAACGTGCCTGTACCTCCACTCATGCCTCTTCCACGCTTGCCTTCGCCTCCTGGTGCCTCTCGCTGTCCTTAAGTCGCGGCCCTTGTAACGTGAACTCTATTCTCTTCCCCGAAGGAGTTCAAACGTGAGAACAACCGGAGACATTTAAACCATGTTTGCATTTCATTGAATTTGCAAACGTGATAAAAATTTAATTACTTTCTCAAAATTTGCTGGTGTAGTAACAAAGACAAAGCCGCCACTATGGAGTATTTCTATCTCAAGAGGTAATCTCGTCCGCCTATCCTCATTTTGTCAGTACTTCATTTATGAAGAATTAAAAATGTTATTACCCTTTTATATGCTTATTTAATATGCAGGATGCAGAAATGCAAATCGGTTGCTATCCAAGTCTCCAAGTTTGTTTAACCAAGTAGCGAGAAGAGTTTCCTGATTCTTTTTCTTAATCACAATACTCAGTACTGTTTCAGCAATATATGATTTTTTTACGGAAAGTCTATGATGCATCGTGGCTCTACTACATTTCGCATCTTGTGTTGTAGTAGTTTAATATTCGTAGCCCTTGAAGTAATAATCGTAGTTCTAGTATTCGTAGGACTTTCTAGTTTGTATCAATCCAAAGCTCCCCTCACCACTACTCCCATCACTACCGCCACCGCCGTCTTCTGCGTCTCAGCTGCCACCTCCGTACCACTGTCTTACATCCGGTATCTTCTTTCCATGCCTCCTTCACTTCCACTGCCTCCACCTTTCTTCGCCTACGTCTCCGTATCCCCCTGCGCCACTCTCTTCGTCTTAACTTTCCTGTCCTTCTTTCCTCGCCTCCAACTTTCCTCTCAGCCTCCTTTATTCTCACCGCTACTGTCACCTAGCCTCCACACCTCTGGTGCCGCCTCTACGTCCTCCCCCTTCATCAGCACTTCCGTTTCCGCCTCCCGCGTCACCTCCTCTCCCATCGGCGCTGCCGCCCGCTCCGAGCGGTAGAGGCGAGCGTGAATGGCGGGGCCCCGCCCGCGCTTCTTTCATTCGCGCTTTTTGTTTTGGCATGCGCTTCGCCTCGCGGGCGGGAGCGCCCCTGTATTTACTAAGTGACTCACGGCCGCCTGGATGTACGTCAGCCTCTTCCTCCACCGTCCCGTCCCCTCTCCGACGAAGGGCATTGTGACATTTTGCTCGAGATGCATTGGCATGTTTCTCTCGGGTGCTTGCTTTTCGTAAGGTTTTTGAACACTGTTCGAAGAAAAAGTTCATATTTTAAGGAAAGTGTATTAGTTCAGAGATATAGAGTTTTAAATTCAACACCTTTTTGAACTGAGAGTTTTTTTAACATCTTTGGAATTTTCCTTCAGCAAAATTGAGAACCAAGACTAAAAAAGTTCTCAGATCTTTAGATCAACAAGTTGAAAAAGCTAAGGCATGGGCTACGCCTGTAGACAAGGAGAGATGATTGTAAGACATACGCCATACTGAGATTTTCCAAGCAACGAACCATGAAAGGCAAATGTACGTCACTCTTCTCTACATCATTGATACGAGGAGAAATATCACACTCATAATTTTGGAGAAATATCTATCTCTTTAATCAGAGTGGACTTTAAATTAACTTCGGACTGTACAAACGGAACTCCCTTTAAAATTCATGATCATTTGTTAATTTGCCGAGCTAATATTGGGCATATCCTGCGTAATTATTAAGTTTGTGTTTATTTTTGTCACAGATATTTAATATTTAATATTTATATTTCTAATTTATTCTTAAATTATAATATCACTGAAATAATTTTTCACACAACAGATCTTAGAAAAGAGAAATTAAAATATGCCAGACCAATCACGGAGGACTTCAAAATGTGTAAATGCCTAAAAAAATTATTTCCTGCCGAATGTACCAGCTGAAAGGGACATGAGATATTTATGCTAAATGAAAGGGACAAGACATTTATTTACTGAATAAGCGATGAATCCTCCCCTAACTCAAATCATCACTATACTCCCGATTAAACCATAGCGTTCCTACAAGGTCACGAGCTGGAAGGAGAGGGAGATACTGTCATCCCACCCGGATCTCCAATACCAAAACTTTAATTCGTAACGAAGCTCCCAATGGGATGACAGTATCTCTTCGTCCTTCCAGCCCTTGACCTCGAAGGGATACTATGTTTCAATTGGAGGGTACCTTCCTAGAAACGTTTCCGCATGATCGTTTCAGTCTTACGATTAGCACTGCAGTCTGTGTGTATTACTCGCGCAACTTTTCTTGAACGACGGATTGAAGAAATGCGGGTAGAGGGGGGGGGGTATTAGTTACGAAATGGGCCACTAGATTTTATGAAGCAATGCCAACCTCTGGAAAATCAGTCATGCCTTCGCAACTTTCTCAATAATTTGCGTTCTAATTTTCTCAGGAGTTCGAGGTATTTCCTGTGATGAATCTTCACCTCTAGTTGGTTCATTTATGTAATTTTGTTGAAGAAAATCACGCAGAAGTTGTCAATCCTTCAACGGAAAACACATCCTTTCTAATTATCGTCCGCCAGTGAAGATTGGGTGTTTCGCATAATCAGTGTCATGCTTGCGAGCAATTTTGTCTTCAACTGTTTATTGTGTCAGAGAGCGCGAAGCAAGGTCATCGTTGAAGAAAAGTCCGCGCGAGTGTAACGTAATACATCCGCTGGTCAAGACCGAACCGAGCCGCAAGGTCGGGGATGGGCGGGCTCCAGCTGCGGGCGGGCGTCGGATCAGCTCGCCGCGTGCGGCGCGCGGTCGGTGCGCGGCTGCTCGCGGCGGCGGTCGGCTGGCGCGGATGAATAGGAAGGCCGCGAAGAGGAGAGCCGGCCGACAGCGGCGGCCAGCCGGCCACCCGGCTGTCCGGGGCCGCCGGCATTTAATCAAAGCGTCCCGCCTTTGAGCCCTCCCGACATGCGCCCCTCTTCCACCCCCGGCCGCAGGGCACGTTCGCTGGGCGGGCCTCGGCAACCAAGGCACGCCGCCGCGTCGGAAACGTTAATTCCCGGTGAGCGAGCTACGGACGCGCAGATGCGCACTGCGAAACGTGATCGATGTGCTAGTTTTATTGAAAAAGATCAACTCTGCAGAAACAAAAACTCTCTGAAATCCATTCAAGTTTCCGTATTTTAAAAGAAATTTAATAATCATTTTAAAAGAAATTTATTTTGTAATGTCAGTCTTTTGTTAAATACATCGTAAAATATATAAGAAAAATATCTTTTCTCGGGAACAATATTCCATTTGAAATATGGTATTTCGGTTTCGCGTATTTATATGACGGTATCTTAATTTAGAATCTATTAACTTCAGCACGTGTGACGCCTCTGAGGATGTAGATGTGCTTTGCATTTATGAAAAGTTTACGGCTGGATGTGTGACATTTAGTCCTCTAGCACTAAGAAGCAATGGAATGAGAACAAGTGTATCCGCGAGATAAAAATTTCGTATGTCGGTAGACTGGAAGAGGCATAAGAGATGTTGCAGAATTATTAGATCTAATGATATAATTTTGTTGGAGAAAAATTTAAAACCTTAAGAATTTCTTGTGTGTAAAACCTTAAGACTTTAATGTGCCTGCCTTTTTTAATCAAGTTTTCTCGTGAATCGTAGTTTACTGAAAGATAAATTATCCTATCACTCATATTTCCTAATAAGAAAACCATAAACCTAGTCGGTCTCACCTAACTCTAGATAAAAGTACCCACAGGGTACATATCAAATTCCGGAGAAACCATGTTCTTATTAATAGCTTCAACACAATTATTTAAATTTACACAATTATTTATTACTTAAATTCTCCATCAAAGTTTAAAAGAGAAACAGTGAGCGAGCCAATCTGCTGAGAATTGTATCAAGAATATATTAATTAACCTCATGTTCATGCTGTACACAGTCGTGCAGAAAGTTGTCCTAAAATTCAAACTTGGACATAAATATCCCAAGAAATCACAAACCAAATACAGGAAATGCGTCTACTCAATATTTTGCAAAATCTTCTCATTGTTTTACCTGTTCTTTTCTTTGGCAGTATCAAATCTCTTGTACATATTATCGTATGTTTTTATTCTGAAGATGGTCAAATAAATGTATGTAGACATCGCCGAACAGAGTGCAACTGATTTTATATAATTAACTCCATTCCCAGCCTCGTCTTCATCAGTCTACAATAGGCGGATTTGCCATTCGTTTCTCATCCAGCCGCGCGGCGCGCTGGACCGCGGCCAATAGCTTCCTGCCCAAGACGATTCCCGGCGGCGAGCCGTTGAAACAGCCGTCCAGGGGCTGGCTCTCCGAGGATTGATTTACGCTCCCCGTTGCCCATCGTACGGTGTCGGAGGTGCCGGCGGCGAGGCAGAGGGGGGAGCGGTGGGGGCGGTGAGAAGAGTCGTGACAGTGGAAGCGGTTTCGGGAAGGGATGTTGGGAGGTGAAGGGTGGTGGCCACGGTAGGGGCGGTTACAAGCGTGGAAGCGGCCGCAGCGGTGACATTAGTGGGGAGATGGAGACGTAGACAGTGACGGTAGTGGTGGTGCGTTTAATGTGATCGGTATCTCATAGTTTTAGTTAGATATTAATATGCAGTATAGATTCAGGTATGGTGAGCACGAAATGATAGCACGTACTGGGTGCATTTATGCAACCTGTGTACGGATAGTTCGAGAGACTGCAGATCTGTTAAGGCTAAACGATATGGGTGTATGAATATATTTGTTTAAATCAGAGAAGACACATGCAGTCTTGAGAAGGATTGTGTGAGTGTAAACGATAGCCTGTAGAAGAAGGAAACAAATAGTGTACGAGACAGAATTGGAAGTGAGAACAAGATGAGCAAGGTTCGGTAGCTGCTGTGACAGCGAGGGGGCAGCGATAGCGGTGATGGTGGCGGGGGTGACTGCTTTGGCGGTGTAGGGAGGTCGTGCAGTCACGGCCCGTTCGATCTCAAAGACGCCCCGCCAAGAGGCCGCGGAGGCCTGACTCAGAGCGCGCGCGCCGGCAGGGGAGGGGAAGTGGTGGCCAGAATGGTTGGTTGGTGGCGAAGCCAAACGCACAGGACACTGCTGACAATGGGGTGGAGATGGTTTAGAGCGTGTGTTGTGAGACAAGGAGCAGAAGATCGCGCTGCTAAATAATACATAACGTTTCAGGGGTTTTCAAGACGACGGAAAGACCACATTAGACAGCTTTGGTCATTGATCACGAAGCAGTAAAATTTATGCATACAAATGTTGAGCGTGACATCGACTACATCTCTTGAAAATCATGTATTACGTTGATATGTGCCTCACAAAATAAAGCGGTTTTTGCACTTTCAAACTGTTTGTTTTTGTTTTTTTCGTTCCGACCTCACTCTGTGTTGTTATAAGAGTATTTTTGTTGGTGTCAGATTTTATCAACATACTCCAAAGAGAATTTGTCAAATAATGCATGATATTCAGTAATTTATTTTGTTGGATATTGCAGCATGTAAACGGACCCCAGTCACATTAACTGTCAAAATGTCCAATGCGTTATATTCAGTGACGGAAAAAACGTATTTGCTATTTTCAAACGAAATCGAATGAGTGTAACAGAAATATATTGTGGACGTCAGAAAAAGGAGTCATTCAACCATCTCCGGAAATTCGCATTTCATTCAGCAACCATGCGCGCAGTGACAGGAGGAAAATATTTACTAACAGGTTTTTCTTACAGAGATTTATGGTTATTCCCTTATTTACAACTTAAATGATTTATCACTGCAAATATTCATTGCTTGTGAAGACATTAAAGAGCCAGGCAGGAGGATGAGACTTCCCATTAATATCTGTAAGTTGGTTTTAACTTGCGGATGTTCCCGAATTTTTTTCTGACTGTAAGACAGAATGACAATAACTGTTATTACAACAAGAGACAGCGTATGTAATGATGAATGTCTTAATAATTCATGAAAATGTGTTGTGGCATTATGAATCATTTAAAAATTATTCATAATCATCTTTCTGAATGCTCTGACAAATACTTATATTTAGTAGGGTAAAAAAACGGTCAATTAAATTGACTTGGTTCTTTAATGTTTTGTATTCTTTGTGAGAGACACTATTTATTTGACAGAAATATTCGACAAGGAGGTATTGAGAATAATTACGCGAAAACATTAAATAATAGCCAATGAAATTTTAATACAATCACTCTGTTGTAGAAGGCGAAAATAATGAAAAGTATTGATTATACTCTTGTTACTATTAGGTGTCCTTTTCTTCCTTATACGTTACTATGTCGATTGTTTTGTATTATACGCTTCGCATTCAATTTCAAGTTCTACATTTATAAGCAAAAACAAATAAAATGAATACAATTGTGATTCACGTCTTACATAAAAAGGGGGAAAAAGGAAAATTTTAGATGACATGAGGGTTCATCATTTACCCTCTTTTTAATGTCCATTGACCTGACAGTCATGCTTAACTGCAGGAGAGCGGTTATTTTCCGGTGGCAGAATTTGTCTCTCGAATGCTTTACGAACTCCTTGCTGCAGGTGAATCGCCCAACATCGCAACCTTCCTCTTGCTTCGCAGGGGAAAGAGACTTTCAGACCGTCCGCCTCAACACGTTGTTCTTGGCAACACTCACGCTTTGTGGTGATTTATTCCGACTGATCTCAACAAACGGTACACACTGTAACAACTTATTTATAATTCATCCATTTTATCATCACTCTTTCTATTCCTTCTTACTTACATTCTATTGATTGTTTACTTTATATGGAAAGGAAAGATAAAATAGCGTGCAATGTGGTCACAGCACATAGAAAGAATGAACGACAATCATATAATAACCACAGCAATTTCACCATGCAATAGGAGAGACCCAGACAACGCCTATAGGATAGTAAGAAGTCAGGCCAGTATGCCTAACGAAAGAAGAAGAAGAAAATCAATACTGCAAAGGCAAACGTATGACCAAAGGGCCACCTGATCAAGGTATTTCTTTGACAACTTTGAAAATTCTATTTGAATTTTTCTCAAGTAGAGGATTCATTTTTGCGTGAACTCATTTTACATGTCGCGTGTTTATTTTTATGAACCGTTACGACATACGATGAAGGATAGAGAGAGAGGATACCAAGAAATTACAAGTACTAAGAGCATTTTATGCGACAGAAAGAATTTTGTCATAAGGAATTGTGTTGCTTCCGTTAGTCATGCCACATTCTTATAAAGTAGTAGGTTCATGGAGAAAGTATTAGTAGTACTTCATATATCTAAGAATCAATTTCATTTACCTTCATGTATGTATCTTACAGCGTTTGAATAATATGAATCAGGTCCTCTACATACATACCTATTTATCAAGACATTGATATGGTGTTGTTTTCTTCATTTCAAGCATTTTGAATAGTTATGGTATTATTTTTCTACCATCCGTGCTACTTTTCCACTCTATTCATCAGACTTCCACATTCAGATAGGTCAACATTCTGAGTGACCAACTGACGACGGGCCTACTTTCAGCATGCTTATTTTTTAAATAATTTATATTTTTTTCATTCTAGCCATTCTGAATTATAACAATAAAACTTCTGTAGCCACATGTGCTGTATTCTCCACTCGACTGGGCATACTTCACCATTCTATTCTGCTATCTTCGCCATTCTCGACAGGTCTACGAACTTCGGGCCGACGGGCCTACGTTCAGCATGCTTATTTTTAAAATAATTTATATTTTTTCATTCAAGCTATTCTGAATTATAACAATAAAACTTTTGCAGCCACATGTGCTATTTTCTCCACTCGGCTCGGCATACTTCAGCATTCTATTCTGCTATCTTCTCCATTCTATTTCCACAAACATCGCCATTCTCCACAGGTCTACGAACTTCGGGACGTTTTACCACGCTGCTACCCTCTTTTTGCCTGCAGGTTTGCTAGCCGACGTCAGTGTTTTGCTTCTCGCGCACCCGTCCCCCGCATTCGCCCTAGGGGCCGCGGAGAGCTGCGAGGGAA
The DNA here is from genome assembly GCA_017312745.1 of Gryllus bimaculatus. Taxonomy (NCBI): domain Eukaryota; kingdom Metazoa; phylum Arthropoda; class Insecta; order Orthoptera; family Gryllidae; genus Gryllus; species Gryllus bimaculatus. The sequence goes on from BOPP01000095.1 coordinate 887,844, forward strand.
GCAGGAAAACTCCCTATCGCGACGCATCGCAGGGGTGGAAGCGTCAAAGAGTTCTGGAAGAAGTTGCTCCAACTTGTCAAGCCTCAAGGCATTGTGGCTTCTCTTGCGCAGGTCCAAAGGGAGGATGCAGGGAAGCGAATGTGCAAACAGGCGTGAAAGAAGTAAAGCCAAAAACACCGCTAAGAAAGGGTGTGCGCGAGCTTCTAAGAAACGCCGCAATCTCGGATGCTATGAAAAATAATAAAAGTTCCTTGGTGTGGAAACTATGAATAGAGCACAAATTATTCGTAGTTTTATACCTCTAGACAAGCCAGAGAAGCAAAATATTCGATAAAAACAAAGATATTAAAAAGTGTTTCAAGTTGTAGAGAATAGTCTGTGCCTGCTGAAAGTTGGCATGGCGGCATGAATTATAGATCATGTTTTCGGTTGTTCATTGAGAAGTAAAAACTATAAAAACTGGGGGCATACAGGGCGTTGACCCATCGTAAATAAGTGGTCAAAGGATTAAAAAACATAAGCTTCTATATTGACGGAAGTAACGTAAAGGATATATGTTAAGCTGTTGTAATAAATTGTAAGTCACGGGAGGGAAACTGTGCTTTGCCTTCGAGCATTGCTCAATTCCACTTCTTTCTGAGAATCATCATCAATCATTACAAAAACTTACGTCTCTGAAAAGTGTTCACGTGTTCTTTCTTTGTTGAGTTGAATCGTAATTCGAGAAGAATGAGGAAAGAATAAAAAATGGAATTTATGCAGCTTCATTCGTTGACAATCTCATTTTTTCTCGTTAAACTTTTCATTGCACATTCTGAATGAAGCAAAAAATGAACTGGAATATTGTCTTGTGAAAATAACGCTTAGTAAACGCAAAGAGGTAAGAGTACAAGGAAAAGTTCGGAGGAACGAAATTGCCAAAAAGACTATAACAAGCGGCACGAAGCGATAATAGTCAAATAAACAATCCCATAACCAAGGGGAATACTCCGAATTGAAAACGGCCTGTAACGAGCATAAGAAAAGAGCGAGAGGGCGACCTATCTGATGCTGTGACGAACGAAATGTTCCTCGAAACGACCACCCACCCAATGGAGGTGCGAACGAGCGGACAAATAGCAGTGGGACGCTCCACAAAGCTCCTCATATCTCGCCTTCTTCGAATGTTAAACTTGCATGGACGATGCCAGACATCGCCAAGGGAGCCAATTCGGTCCCATCTTCGTGGGAGGTATAGCGTAGTATCAGAAAATATGATCTATCACTTTCGTTCGAGGTAACATGTATAGCTAAAGACCTGCGAGCCCGATGTAACACTTCCAAAAGACCAAACGTAGTACATCTCGTAATTTGTGGTCTGCCGATTGCAACTTACGGAAAAATTAAAACTACTCATGAAAGTTTTTCATTGAAAATGGACATCTCAATGGTATTTGCTCAAAATATTATTTCACCTCAAAAAAGTTTGAATCTAATGTAGGCTCATAAAAAAAGATAACAATCCCATTCTTAGAATGATATATAAATGGTGCCACTCTTATGCAAAGTAATAGGCACTAAAGTGTGAGCATGGCAGTGTGTTTTATACACAATGTACTTTAATGTATACACAATATACCAAGTTTCTTTTAAACTTGATTTCTATTTGACTTCTATTCCCTTTTTCATTTCCCTTTTTTCGACAACATTCAATGAACCCTGTGCTTTATACACTGGTTCACTTAATCTGGCTTTTCCCGGCATTGTTCCTGCAATGCGAACAATAAACCAGGTAGCAGGGGCGCAGTACTTGAAAGCGACGTGGGACAGGCTTGTCAAGCTCGGCTGCGGGAGGGGAGACGGGAGCGGAGTTGACCAGGCGTTCGTGTCGAGAGGTTAAGGAGTCGCTCGTGGCCGCAGCCCCGGTGCTCGTAATGCAGGGCGATAGGAGCGCTGGGAGGCGTGCCCCTGTCGGGGCCGGCGGCGACTTTGATCGTGGGTGGGCGGCGCCGGAGAGAGAGAGGGGGGGGGCTGTGACAGCGCCGGCGACGCGACGGAGACGGAGGAAGGGAAGCAGTGAAGCGGCGAGTTTGTGCCAACTCAAACCACGAGTCTTCGCATATTAGCTTTTGTTTAGAGATGGTAGATTTCAGCAATTGCTAAAAATGCGAAATGTTACCATACGCTAAAAAAAATTGTAATTGTATATTTGACTAACAATGCAGTATATTTCTGAAGGTTTTCAATCTGCGATAAAGTGCGAAATTGATCGCAAAATGCAAAATCACGTGCAAAGTGTGAAATGGTCGTGAATCTGCTAAATAATGGCTAAATTACTTTTATGGTTTCTTTCGGGTTCGCTTTCTAACTAGGAAAGCGACATCGAAAACACATCGATGTTTGAAAGCATTAGTTTAAGAGTGGCCATTATTATTATTATTAATTTATAATTAGGATTTAACTGACGAAACAAAGTAAAAAGATAATACGAACAATTTAAAAGGTTATCCTGAAAACATGAGCGCTGAGGGTCACCTTCCGCTGAGGGGTCTCAGCTTCCTCAAGTTGGTTGTACGGAGGTCACGAGAAAAAGAAGGCTCGAAGTCTAAGGGTACTTCTTACGCTTTGTTTTGTTGAAGTTCACAAATGGCTTAATATTAAATTAGTTTCCCTTATTTTCTGATTTTAAAATCTAAAAGGTGTTAAGATATTTTATCTCAAAGAGGCTTCAAAATAATAATTTTGTCAACAAATGCTACAAAATGCTGAAGCTTGATTTTGTATGCTATAAAATGCCTTGTATTCAAAGCGCGATTTTTTAAAATGTAAAGTGCCAATTTATTCCACTACTTATGTTTATTTCTTTATACTGCCAATTTAAAGACTATTTCATTTAATAATGATAATATTAAGATGTGTGGGGAGTAATTGAAATAGTTCGTTTCGAGGGGAAAGAATTTGCATCTCTCAATGATATTTCTAACATTTTCATGCGTCGTCATACGTGTCATACAGATTAGATTAATTCCCGTCTCTGAGTAAGATTATTGTAGTGTTTTCTAAAATCGTAAATCATGTTTTAATTTAAGCAGAAGATTTCAGTTTTAATAAATAAAACTTCTACTTAGTTTAGAGACAATCTAAAGCGAGAAGAATATACTGCATACTTCGTACCCAATTATAAGAAATGCGGTGTTAAGAGATTAACAAAATTTTCGGTAATGGCATGGTTAGTACAACACATAAATCGAATTAGGCTTGGTTTTAATACCGAGCATGTGTGATATAAACGTGTTGAAACTTTAGTAATTATGAAACTTTTTGACGAATGCAAAAGAATATCTGAATCTAAGGAATATCTGACCTAACATTGTTCTCGAAAATTCAATTTATCCTTTACTATAGCGGTAAGTGGGATCGGTGAAGCTGAGTATTAAATGTTCGGGCAGATACGATCGATGAGGTCAAGCGAGCATTGTGCCGGCATCCCCACAACGGTGCGACACAGAAGGCAGCAACAGCGTGGGTGGTACACGTCTGTTGAAAATGTTATGTTGAACAACACAACCCGGTGACAGAGTGAAGTGTTTGTGGAGGCGAATACTAGTATACATTCTAAGTGTAATTCAGAAGCTTCGCGTGCATGGGGAGACAAGAGATCGGTTCCGCGATATCATACATTTATCGTCGGAAAACATTTTTAATCACTTTCAAATCAGTGTAGCATATTTGAATTATGAGACAGTTGTTTTATTAATCTAGTGCTGAAATTAGAGAGATTAAGAGATTTTTAATTAGTGTTTAACAAATGTTAATATACAGTATTAATCGATTTATGTAACTAATAAAATACTTTTCAGATATTTATATTTTTATAGATTTTGTGCCATTGCTTGTAGTTTCTTGTAGAGCAGGCTTATTAACTGCTTTTCTTTAACTTTAAAGAACAATTTATAATGTCAATTCTCTTTAGAACAATGAAACTATCGTCTAACCGATTAAAAACTTGAAATTGAACTGGTTTATGTTTTTCTAGCAATGCTTGTTAATTTTCCCTATTAATAATTACCCGGTACTTTTTTAAATTAATAAAAAGTGTGATTACAAATTAATTTTGAAATTCTACGATTTTTTATGTAAATTAGGTCCAGAAATTTATATTGTTTCGAGAAACCTTGTACAATCATCGATCAGAGAATCCGGCCGCTAGATTTCTCCATGTTGCTGTTGACTTCAACCCAGATATCTACATTAATGTCGAAAATCCACCACCTTTGGTGCTCGAACCGTAAGACCTCCCGGCGAAAGAGATGAATTTACCACTGGGCTGTTGCTGCCGGTCTGGGTACGAAATTACCGCATTTTCTAGTCTCAAAGAAAATTGCCATACCCTTTCATACCCAGACTATCATGAGGCTAACATCTACTATTATTACATCGATCAAAGACAAGACCATGACCCCCGAACTGGACATCTCAATTCGCCTCTGGCGTGGGAGGTGGGCCTGGACGTGAACGCGGCGGCAGAGTAAGCAGGAAAGAATAAGAGACCGCTTAAAACAGTCGCGCAAGTCGGCGCGGTACGGTGCGGTGCGGCGGGAACACTGGCCGGCGGAGGTCGTGCGTTATGGCCGATAAACCTGCCGCCCTCGCGCATAAGAAATAGCCTCGGCGAAACAGTCGTAAAGCATAGCGCCCCATCCGCCGTCTAAGCCGCTTCGCCATCGGTCGCTCACGTCTCGCCGCGCTCAAAGCGCTCGCTCGCTCGCTCACACACACACACACACACACACACACACGAACATAGCTCACGAGAGCCGATCCGATGTCCTCGAGAGAGGGTTCATGATGATGGATTAGGAATCTGGGTTTCGAGTGCGTGTGAGGATCACAATGAGGTAGAGACCGTTAAATCTGAGCCGCTTTGCCATCGGCCTCTTACGTCACGGCGCGGCGTAGTGAAACCGCTCGCAGCACATACAAGAGCATCACATTCATTCACTCACTCACTCAGTCACATACACACACACACACATACACACACCAAACGAAGAACGCTGTTCGGCAGTTGATCCAATGTCGTCGAAAGATGGTTCGTTAATAGATCAGGAATCTCAGTTTTGAGTGAACGTTGAATGAGAATGAGGCAGGAAAAAGCGTATGAATGATAGCAAATGACACTATTATTGTCACCTAGAAATCTACAGAGGATTTCCTGACTTGCATGGCAACACCCACAGACACACATCAAGCGCCCGTGAATAGATTCGATGTCCTAGAGACACGATTTAAAGTATTGAATATTCCCGGCTACAAAATGTATAGAAATGACAGAATATCACAAACTGCGTCAGGTGGAGTAGCAAT
>BOPP01000095.1:894195-976598 GCA_017312745.1 Gryllus bimaculatus
CTCCCCCGCAGCGTACTTTCACCAACCTAACGGTTCTGGCCCTCGTGTTAACGACGCCACACTATGTTGCCCTTCCCGCCACTATCAAACAGTATACGGTAAAAGAGCAAACAACAAAAGAGATAATGAAAATGAATAGGAGAAATCGGGGCAAATAATTTAATGGAGAACATAGAGATGGAGAAAGAGAATCGCAAAACGAGTTCATTCTTTCTTAGGAAAAGGGGCGCACAATTACGTCGCAAGGGGATCTGGACCCCTTCCTGCTCTCAGGCACGCGGGGAATTTCTGAAAGAGTAAATAAAGCGAAATAAATAACTCCAAACAGGCCCAACCGAAAACAGAACTCTCCCAGCATTCATTCTTTCGAAGGCTAAACACTCCGACTACGCTTCGACTGTAAAGGTTTATACTTCTCCGTTTTAATATCGCAGAAAACTCTTGCGGTCACTGCGTATGTAAATACTGTACCAACATTGCAATTTCTAAAGTACCTGCGAGCTTTTCCCTTGTGTTTATTTTTACCCTCTGGTTTTCTCGAAAAGAGAACAACAAAATGACGGCTTTTGAATGCGCTCCCCATGGGAGGAGAACGGTAGCCACAGAAAAAAAATAGCATTCCATTCTGCAGACAGTTCAAACAGTTACCTGTTCGAAATTATGACAGGAGAAAACCTTTAGCGAGAATATAATATTTTCAATATAAAAAACTCACTCTACTCATTTCACAATCGACTCTGGCTTATTTAACGTCTGCTATATCTGAAGGTTTGCTTGGCAACAACAAAGTGCTTGTTTTACAAACATTCGTAATGAGAAATATGAACTTACGGTAGTTTTTTTCTGTGAAGACAACGCGAATCTTAAATATTTATAATTTAAAAGGATACTCTACAAATTGATTCATAATAAATGATCAGATTTAATTACGGTAAATCAGGTCACTCAATTTTATCAATCGCACTAAAACCGACAAATAAAGCTTATGCAAGAAATTAATTATTTCAAATTTGATCTTACTTAAAGGGTGATATATGTATTTAAAAATTCCCACTCTTTCAGATACTGAAAGTAATGATGCCCTTCATCTCATTCATCCACATCGATAACACTGAAGTCTGTGTAAGGTTTTTCTAGTCATATCTAACTATCCACATTTCCAGTACATTAAAGATACTTCTTATCTGTTGTTCTTTTTTCTGAAATAACATACAATCATCGATCCGAAATTAGTCCATTTAGTGTATTTGTCCCTTTGGTCCCGTTCTTCAATTAAAGTATATTAGTTAGGACATAACTTGACGTTTTCTTGTCATAAAGTACATGGATCGCATTGTGCTGCTCAAAACGTGCTGTATTAATCGAAGCGGATTTGCAGTAAGTTTGAAATGTACAAGCTTAGTTCCTATTTCAACAATTTCATCTTCTTTAAACATGAAATAATTCAGTATAAACATTTGAGTTTACCAATACTTCTTTGAATGCATTTGTCGTAGAATTTGCATAGCAAATTCCGGAACCAAATTGAATATCATGATTTCTGATGTTGAGGTCTATTCAAGTCAAACACACACTATTCGTCGCAAAGTTGGAGTACATTGAACTCAGTGTTAATAGAGTGAGAATATTGACTATAGAATTGTACTTTTATCTCAAGGTAGATTCATGGATGATAGCATCTAATGCTCTCGAACACATCAAATCTACTTCTTTATTCCGGGAGTTCCTGTCGAGGTTGTGGTCATTCGCGTGGAGCGAGATGGCAACAGCGCCATCCAGTGTGCGGTCTAGCGGAGAAGGGACCGCCCAGTGCGTGGGTCAGGGAGCAGCCACAGAGGGAGATCGTTGACCACTAGGAGCTTATAGCGATTTAGATCCACGCCACCCCCCTCTCTCCCACAACTCGTAATTCCTCCGTCTTTTTACCCTTTTCGCTTCCTTTTTACATTCGTCCTACAGTTTTTGACAATGATTGACTTATTCTACCTACGGACTGCGAATCAAAAATATGAATCCATGCCTAGTGCCTAAGTTTTATGTAAATGAAAACTCCTGTATAATTCTCGTATTTTATTTGCAACTTTCTCTTCACTCAAAACACAGATATTTTTCGTTCTTTATTAATGTGGGTAATAATTACCAATTGTAAGGTTTAAATTGTAAGGAAATAATATTATCAGTTCACTATTTTAGGAATATGTGGACAACAAAAGATAACTATAAAATAATTCTGAATTATATTTCTAAAAAACTTGTTCAAAATAAAATACAGAAAAGTATTATCCTGATTTCAAAATAGACGTAGCACATAAAAATCAAAATAAGATATTTAATGTTTATTTTTCGCATTGCTGCAATTATAAATATTCGATAGAAAATAAAAATGATGGCAATTCTGAACCCTAGTTAGAGGAACTACTCGAAGACACCCAGTATTCCCACATTTCTTGTGTATAAACATTATTTCAAGTGGATCGTTTTAGAAGTTATTAAATTTCTTCAATGGGACGTATCTTGAAGATGAAGTTCACAAGAAATAAGGCTAAAACCAGGCCCCTTCTCACAACATTACATCCAATCCTCTGAGGGGTAAACTCAATTAAATTATCCCAGATTATTCAGGTCTTCGAATTATTACCTTCTTCACGAAGACACCTATTCAGCGGCCCCCCACAATTGACCTCGGCCCCACTGCTACTGAAGTCCATTGAATGGGAACGCGCAGAAAGAAAATTACTTCGTATTCTCCCAAACCCAGCGAATACGAGCAGAGAATGGCCTCCGAGAACGTAAGAAGACCGCGAAACTTGAGGCCGACGGAATATCGAATCAGCCGCCTCCCCCAAATCCCCAACCTCATCTCGGGAGGCGCACTAAGAAATTTTCAGCCCCTACAATGTTCCCCCGAAGCGTATTTATCGTGAGGTCGAGGGCGCAGAGCGGAAGTTCGTGTGCTGGCTGCTGGCAACTTCCTGGGGGCGGTCGAGTCGTCGAGACACGTGTCCGCGGCCTCTTCCTCCGCAGCCGCCGCCGCCGCCCCCACGTGTCGCCGCCTGAATCGATCGCGCCCGCGCGCAGATGGCGCAGCCAGTGGGCGCATTACCGCCCCGCCCCCTTCCTCAATGCGCTTTTAACCTTTAGGAAAGAAGCTGGGTGAATATCCAGAGCCAAGAGTCAACAAGATTGTCTTGATTTTGTTTTTTTTTTTCACATGAGCATTCGCCGGGTGTGTGGGCGTGTGCGCGTTGCTATTTGTGTCCTACGTGTTTACGTATGTACATGTGATTGTATATGTAAATTTGTATATCAGTTGCTGAAAGTATGTGAAAATATTTGAGCAAGTTTGAATGAATCGATGTGTGGTCTTCAGGTTGTATTTGTGATAGCGGGTGAATGCGTGTACTCGGTAACATGTGCGTATTAAAATATTTCCTCTCCCCCCTCTCTCACCATCTCTCGCCCCTCTCTCTTTTGTAATATTAACAAACACATAAAGAAATATCTCAGGGATGTATTTACAAATTTAACATTAAACAAATGGGCCTAAAAAGTCATCGGTCAATACGAGATCTCGGCTGACAAGAAAGTCCATTCATTAATTGATAACTAAACCTGTAAAAGTTCAATGAAAAATCGTACGGTCAATAAAATGTCAGTTATTTAAAATTTAAATATCCTTGAAATGCACGCCTTTATTTTAGTTGACCTTTAATTTGTACAAGGAGAAATACAATAAACCGAATATGCATTTTGTAAGTTAAATGTACTCGTATATCCGTATAAACTGTGTCTTTTCAGTTTACTGTACGTATTTATAGAAGTATTGAAACAAATTTTGGACATGCAATAACGACTCGTAATTTATCACTTAATTACAAAGAGTATCATTAATTATATTGTCTCGTGGGTTTGAAAGATATAATTATGCTTTGATAAGTAGAATTTTGCCAGACTGCTAATGAAATACGATTAATCGAAAGATAGGAACACCGTTTCACGTTCCACTAGGGTAACAAACACGGAAGTTTACGCGTCATTGCAACACGCTGAGGCTACAAGTTTTTCATTATATTGATAAACAACTCCATAAGCACTGTACTTTAATTTAAAAAATTGCACCAAATATCACGTCAGAACCAAAAACCCCACTTTACTAGCGATTAAACTGAGCCTCGCTGACCACGGTCCATTGAGTCCTTCACGACTCGAATCCTACGGATCACCGATTCTAACAAGAACTGAAGTAGTTTTGGTAGCGTATTGAGTTACCCTCTGGGACAAACGACGGAATTTGATTAATCAGACTAGGCGCTTTACAGGGAGGGGAACAGTTTTCTCTACAAATAGTTTCTTTGTTGAGAGATTCTAATACTAATTAACTCGCTACGTATTTTAAGGTGATTTCTTGGAATAATGAATTTTCGATTTTTATTTGAGATGGTAATAAGAGATTTAGTAGATTTAATCATTTATAAGAATGAGAAAAAACCTGTTCCAAATAACGTAACACTGCTAATTTATTCAAATGACATATTGCACATATTTTAGGAATGATTATTGAATGGGTACTCCTTTCATTTACATAATTAAAATCTAATAATATTACGCTAATTGCATTAATGTTGGTTACAGCTTTAGTGCATAATTTAGAATATATTAAATCATATTAATTGTTGAATATTTAAGAAAATTAGCTCTATCACAGAAGTATAGAAGAAACATTTTAATTCACGAATATTAATTTCTGAACATACAGAGTGGCATCCATCGAGGCTTGTACATCATACTGTCACTGCATATAAGGAGGGAAGAGGTAATGAGTCAGAAGCGTAAGAAAATGTTCTAAAACTTAACTTTTCACTTTACATGTTGTGCCTTCCGATAGAACCAAGAATCATTAGGTAACCACACAAGGGCTAGATCCTAAATGGAACATCCTGACGGACACCGAGCTAGCACACAGCATTTAGAAATACGTAATAATTCTCCACTCTTATCGTAAGAACAAGTAACGGACAATGTGACCACTTCCTAGTGGATCACCCGCTTTGTTAATTTATTGATTATTTCGTGTTTGCGGACGCGACAACTGCTACGTTAATTGTTCTGCAAGTACAGTCCATGTTTTATCCACTGATGTAGTGGAGATATTACCCCCTGGATGACGAGATACGGAGCCAACCTAGACGTTCCTTTCCCAAACCATATATCTCACATAAGAGGAGCACCCCCCCATCTGGGATAAGCTGTAAGCTCACGACATGTCTCCCGACATGTGAGATAGTGAAATGTACGTGTGTAAGTGAAGGGTGAGGATAGGACAAGGAAGAGGAAGGAAAGATCTCGCGCGGTCCGCAGCCCGTTTGGTAGGATACTGCTCCGGCATTCGCTTGGTGTTGAGCAGAGAAACCAATGAAAACTAACAATCAGAGCGGTCGGCTGTCAGAATTCTCCAGATAGTGGCTGAATTCGACATGGCTATGAAGTTAGTGTAGCAAATCCTGCCACCGTCGAGAATCGAACGTAGGATCTACCGGAGAGGCGCTCTGGGCCATCAGTTGATGCCCTGAGCCATCTCAGTCAGCCATCATCCGCTTTGTGCAGCAGGAGGAAATCCTAATACGCTTGGAGTTGCGAACCGAAGTAACTCCGCCCTACCCCCGTAACGGTATCGAGTCGATACGTCCCGACCACGATCGGCGCAAATCAGAGAAAAACTGATCAGATCGGCGAGACTCCGCTGTGGTGCGGTCATCGCTCCGAGTACAGTCTCGCTTTCGAGCCCCACCCACTCGCTCGGAACGGACTGGCGTCTCGGTTTTCTTCTGATCTGAGACTAATGTAAGATTGTTGCAGTTTGGGTATTTGAAAGCACATGTCAAAATTTCTTCACAAAGACTCAAAAAGTACACGAAAGTATTAAGGAAATAATGCATTTAAGTTTATACAAATACCCTCATCTTAACTGCCCTTCTTGCTCCATTGAGAACATTCGACGGGGTATTGGTGTTTACCGTTTTTACATTTTACATAAATGCATTCTTTTATATTATGAATAAACACAGAAAAAGTGAAATAAATACCGTGGATTCTCGATTGTACGGGCCTCGAGCGTACGGACGTCCGAACGGTTCCGTCACTCGGTAGAAAAATAAAAATAGTGTTAAAAGGTAAAAATATTTTTGTGTTTAAAGCATTGTGTATTTTTTTATTACTGATTAATACTGCAAGTATTTTGTGATAAGAGATCTAAATGCTTTTTATATTCTAGAATCTTGAATAGAAAGAGGGTCTTAAAAAAGTCAAAATTGCGTTCTGCATTTTCACCTATCTGGATGTTACAGACATTCTGGACTTTTCACATGGACAGGTCTGGTCCCGTATGGTATTAAACGCATTTTAGATGTTTTTAAATTATGATTTTTTAAAATAAATATGCTGCTTGTATCGCACAAAGCAATATTCATGATTTTAAGAGATCCCAAAACTAAAACATGTTTTGAATGTTTTGTGTATTAAATAAAGAATTTTGGTTAAAGTATATTAAAATTCATGGACATGTTTAATACTCAGTATGCATTATAATCTATTCTTGAGAAGGTTTCGAATTTTTAACAATATTTACAATTTGTTAAAAAATTTACTAATAAATAATCTGTTCGTTCAAATAAATTGCGACGTTTCTACAGACTCTCTTTCACACATATACGGATATCAGGTTCAAGGAGGTTTCACAATGCAGGGCACAGCGTTCTGAGATACGCACGGTCTCTGAATGTCGATGATTTGTAGAGTGCTTCGTAACAGGTTGCAGAAGTCAGTTTTTCGACCTCCGTCTTCCGCTCTTCCTCTTTCTTCACTCACTGCGCGTTTCATGCAGTCGCGCCAGATGTCAACGCTGCGACTGATCTGTACCCCATTTGCGGGCATACAACTACAATCAAGAAGCTTTTTCCCCAAGAGGAGTCGCGTACTTGTCCCCGTATGCATGTTGTACTCTGTCCGTTCTTTGGAATTATCTCAAAAGTCTGTAGTCTCTTTCTCGGAAAGCAATAATCTATTTGTACTATCCGGAATTTTTCGAATTTGTCTAGCTACTTTCTGAAGAGACACGTTCGAAATACCTAACACTCTTTCCTGACCGACCTGGAGTTCATTTCTGGACTTGGTTCGTGTCCCCACCTTGGTGTTTGTTTGATGGCACTTATTGTACCCCCCTCTCACACACACCTAGCGTCCTCCTTTGCTCGCCATTTTTTCGGGTGAGAGTGCGGCGCTACCTGCCCCGAAGACAGAGTTTTAATACGGCTGTACTCGGAACAGGTTTATGTTTGCTGTAGTTCAGGAAACCGTCTTTCTCAAACCTATATTCCTAAGAAAATCAGGAGACTAGTGTTTAGTTGGGAAGTAATCTGATTGTATCCCGCGGTCAACTTTTCTTAAACCTTATATCTACCTTCCCAAAAAGGTATAGCCCGTTGCATCCCGTTCTCGTTTTCTTTACAAAACAGAGGTCGCCCAGGTATCTTTGCTTCCAAGATCATCCCTTCGATTTCATATTTGAAGAATACAACAGTGAAGAACAAATACTCCTTTTAACATTGCTGTATACTCCTTTTAACGTTCTTCATTTCGTATCACTCGTGTATTATATTGGTCAAACAGAGACAGGAAAAAGAATTCAACTGAACTGAGACTTCTTAATTTACGAAACCTAAATATACTGTACTCAAGTGTGCTGCACCATGGTCTTTCATTAAAACAAGTTGCATTTTAATTAGTTAAGATACATTTCCGATGATTCTGCCACGTTCACCTGTACTTGCATGTTACTCTCTAATAGTACGAAAACATATATTTGCTTTATTCATGAATAGAAACTTAAATTGTTCCCTCCCAAAACAAAGGCTTGGACGTAATTGGGCTATACCTTTTGCGGATGACCTGCACAACCTCCGAATACCTTTTGCGGAAGCGGGATTGAAGGAAACTTGATCCCAGGATGCAATCGGATTAAATCATTTCGTTTTACCATCGGGTTATGGCCAGAATTGTTGCGCGTGCCCGAACGGGTAAAACCAGGCCTATCCAAAACAGTCGCTCTAGGGCCACAACTCGGAACGGCCGTGGGAACAGTAGTTGCTCCCTGGGTTCTTGCGAAAAACGCATGAACCCCGCTCTAAAGACTAGGTTTGAAGAGGAGGGTGCGGCGTTCTGCCCTCACGGGAGAAAGAGGAAAGGAGGAAGAGAGAGCGCTAAGAAAAAAGTGGAAGGAGGTAAGACGTCACACGACTGAGTGTTTTACGTCGCCATCCGCGTAGCGCTGAAACTCTTAATTAGCGGGACTGGTTTGCTACGGGGGTCTATGGAATGGGCTTGCACCACAGCAATGCTTCTCATTGGGTGCAGACTGTTAAATCGAGGCTAGCAACGATGGGCATACGAGCTTCGCTGGTACAAATGACGAGAGAAACCATTGGAGAAACCATAATTTCAGAAAGTAAATGTATCATAGACATCTTGACATCTTTTGACAATATTATTGTATTAATTTCTCTGTGAAATAGTTGTTATATTCTAAGAAAATATACTCGTAATAACAAAATCTTCAGATCTAATCAAATCTTGATTTTGGAGCATACGTACAAGAATAATCTTCTTAGTTAAATCGTCAGTTTTATTATTTCTTCTCTGCACATATAAGATAATAATATATAATAAAATTAGCTTAGACCCGTTCACATTTTACAACTTTATAATAAATGAACGCAAGCAATCGCAATTATAACCTTTCAGAAAGAGCTAAAACCAGTGAAAAATGCGTGTGCGAATTTATTATTCAATGCGAGATTAGGAAATTTCGTCGGGACAAGTTGGCAACGCGGAAATCCGCCGGGCCAGCGGGACCCGTGTCGCCGGCTGATAAGCAGGAAGCCGTCTGCTCGCGAACACAATGGTCCGAAATGGCTCGAACTGCGCAAAAAGGTAAATACGGAAATAAAATTTCAATCAATATAAAAATCTACAACTTTCATCCGTAAATGTTTTGGATATAACAATTAAATAGTATGCTAAAGCCTTTTTCAATTAAGCATAAGTAATGCAATTTTTAAAAACAGCTTTTGTCTTCTAAAGAAATGCTGATATAAAAGTTAATAAATGTTATTATCTACTTGACAAAACGTAAGCTACGCCCCGCTGGTGGGAGATACCTGGTTTCAGAAAAAAAACCGCTAACTGAGTTGGCGCCGGATCTCGCCATCCAGCGGGGGGAGATCGTCACCTCCCGAGGAAAAACAGAAACTGCACTTACGAAACTAATTACCTTTGCTGTTGCATCACAAATGACCAATCAATCAAAGTAACCGTTTACTAACAACTCCTACCTGTAAAATTTGACAATTTGAACCCAAATAAAATACCCCGTTATTTTTCCCCTCAGAAACGATACACTACTCTTCCATGCACCCTTTCCCGTATCGCTTTCAACCCACTGTGCGCCGTGATTTACGGGCCGTTGCGGCTTCTCACCTCGCGGCTGTCGCCTCCGCCGCGAGGGTGCGGTCGCGGGCGCGGGCGCAGTCACGGGAGCGGAAACGTCCGGCCCGCGAACGTAATTGGATCAGATGCCTCGGGACGGCGCCCGCCCTCGGCGGAGAAAAATCGCGTCTTCGTTCCGCTTCTCGACTCGGGATCTCGCGTCGCGTCTTCACAGGGGGCTCAGGAACACGGCTTTGACGTCTCTACTGGGCCTGACGTGTTCTTCTGCCGACGATACTACGAGTACAGTGTGTTCGCGATTCTTTTGTGTCACCGTTAGCGCTTGGATTTCTGGGACGGTTAATTTGATGCGCGTTATATTAATATTGGACAATTCTAATAATATACAGACAATTCTTTTATTCGTATATTAATCCTCGCTTCCTGTAATATTTATCCACTTCCAGCCTCCAGTAGTCTTAGATGTCCATTTATATGATGGTCATGAGGCAAAACAGGTCATGAGTGGGAAAAAGTGGGGAAATGCGGATTTGCTACATTCTTACAATAACCATCCATCTGAATTACTTTTGGTATTAAATCTTGTAAATGAAGGTAGCGCCTTCCGAAATCCTTTTTTAGCCACCCGCTAACAAAAGCGGTTCAGTGGTAATAGTTAAATTGTTAGCACTATTATTAGGACTATAGTGAGACGATGCTTAAATGTTCAGATAAATCTGGGGGAAAAAACACAGAAAACAAAATACTTGCGTCTCATCGCACCAGCTACTACTGACCTTAATGTATCATTGTGTGATTTGTATATATGAATTTAAATAAATATACTTGAATCAAAGTCAGATCTGCTACAATCTAAAAAATAGTGTATGACACATGTGATAACAGTGATATTTTATTTTGCGAGTAGTTTGCAACACGAGGTCGATAGGTCGAGTGGCTGAATCCTATGAGCACTCGCATTATAAATAGCTGTTGTGTAATGAGATAACGAGCAGTCAACTTATTAGGGAAATATTTCGGACCAACACAATCTTATTTCTCATTGGTTCAAACGAAGCTATTAAGAATATCTCCAAATTCTAGGTGTCCTTTTCAGGGAAATCATAATTGAAAACGATTAACCTGTTCAAAATAAAAATGCCTCTAATACCTATGCGATCGACCAGACCAGTTAAAGCCCCAAGGCGATTGCGCGTGTCCTCATCGCCCGGGCGTGTAGGCGCCCCAAGCGTTTATTTCTGTCTAGCGGGAGGGGCGGTGGAGCTTTCATGGAAATGCTTCGCCACAAAAAGAAGGGCGCGATCCCCAGATGGAGGCCCGCCCATCGGCAATGGGCACGATATTTCCGAGAATAACGTTCGCCCAATGGGTTTATGAGCACGTTTGGCACGAAACAGCTACCCTCGCTTACCGTTTCTAGTTAGGCTTCTGCTGGAGAGTTTTTCAACCATGTAAGGCAAGTGCCGTTCGAATGCTGTTGAAATATGCCGTTCAATGCTGTTAAAATAATATTTTCATTTTTCGTGAATGTAGAACTTCTGTTTGTTTACGCCGATCTCATTTTTTGTTGTGTTTTACGTAGGAATAAACTCATTGTCTCAAGTTCTCAAAAACCAAGTTGTTACAGAAAAGAAGTTCATTAAACGTTTACGTATTTTCTAGTGTAATAATCATTGTGTGGAATTGGACATCAAAGACGTCAATCGTCTTTTATTATCGTGGGCGAATGTGATTATTTGTCAGATCGTTGGATCACCAACTCCCGTAGCTTCAGAATTTTATTGTCGCAATTTAGTCGTAAAAGTGACTTCATACATAAATCACTATACCACATTAGGGGTGCGATACTGTTCTTCGTTCTGGGAAACCATGCGACCACAAGGTACAATGCTTGTTACCTGCGTTCACAAGATTTTCAGAAGTGTGCAAGCTTCAGATCAACTGTCAAAAGAACATTCAAGTATGAATGATTTGTGAATAAAACAATGAACAAGTATGAGTGATGTGTGAATGTAGTGAAAAAGAAGAAAAAATATCTCGCCCGTAAATTAACAAACTGTAGAACAGTATTCACAAAACGATCTTATGTAAGTAATGCCAAAGGGCAAGTAAAGTATAAAACTTTAGGACTGTATGTAAAATACTGATCTGTAAGAAAAAGCCCTCCCCAGCGTCTTAGCCGCACGAGCAGCAGGCTTATTGTTAATAATTTAAAGGAAATAAATTCCCCTTCTCCACAGGGTTACTGTGGAGGGGACAAAGCAAAAGAACCTTCCTTGTTATTTTCAGCCCATTCACTGAGTTTCGGAGTTAGTCATCACTCATCAGTGAAAGGATGGGCAGTAAGCGACCCTTGGTGAGGTAGCCATTGGCAAATCAAGAGGTGTAAAAGAACCATCTAATTCACATTCCTCTTAACTTCGAACATTCTCCGACTTGCAGCGTCGCAACATTGTGCGCCGAGGCCGTATCTTTATCGGAACGACAGCCGTTGCGCGACGCGCCAACAGCCCCGACAGCTCCTACGCGCCGCTCGTACGCAACGTCGGGTGACCTGGGCTTAACGAGCGGCGAGACGCACGTGCACGCAGCCCACGCAATGCGTCGGTCGCTCAGAGCTCTGGGAGGTTTCGACGCGCTCAGCCGAACGACGTAATTTCGATGTTATAACAATATGTTAGAAAAGAAATTCACGAAACGAAGAAAAGAAGAAAATGGAGAAAGAGAGAGAGGGGGAAAGGGGGAAGAGTAGGCGAAGAAGAAGAGAGGGCTAGGGTGGAAAAGTATTAAGAAAGAAAGAGAGATATAAGAAGGGAGACGTAAATAAAGAGATAAAAATAATTCAGGAGTTACATCTACTACACTAAAATATTTTATTCTAATTTATCTATTATAATGCTAAGTATTCCAGGTACGGTGAAGGGAATACGTCATGCTTGTCACATGCCTCTATTAACTCCTAGCGTTGATAATAAGTAAAAACCGGGGCCAACCCCAGACACACCGCTACGTGGCAATAGTCGGAATAATTCGACCCTAATGTGCTAACATATTTATATTTTAATCTATTTTATCTATTATTGTTTACTATTTATCAATTTATAATACTTGTTTGTAGTGCCAAATAATCCCCTCCCCATTGATATGCTACTTGCCACTCATATACTACATTTGATCATCGAAATTTATCCACCATTATGTGGTACCACTCATTTTTTTCATTACTAACGAAGGTGAAAAAATTCACGATCACACCGCAGCAGCTCAGTGTCTATTAATTCCGATTAAAGACGATCGCTGTAGAAGCATTTCGAGACGTGCTAAGAGACACGACACGACAGCTCGTACGCAACGGCTCGTACGCAAGGCGACGCACGTGCGGGCAGCCCGTGCAACGCAACTCCCGAGCGAGTCCCCGCACGACGCAGGTGTCGCCGCCTCAACCGACTTAAAATGCACAGCCTAGAAAAAGAGTTCAGTCTAGGATGATGATTGCGTTTTTGCAGGAGATGCTGAGCAATTGTAAAGGCGATGGGATGGGCGCGAAATGAGGCTATCCTAGTGTAGCTTCCCAGGCTAACTTACGATGTGTGTAAATTACGATCATCACTTCCGAGTTTGATTAAACTCTTCGCTCTATCTTCCCTATATATTTTTAACCGATAAATGTCATCTAAATATTTATTTGATGTTATCTGACGCAGACTTTTAATAGAGGGGAAGACTATGGATTTTAATTGGTTATTGAACCTGGGACTACAACTACTTGTGTTGCTTGAATTAAGCATCTTATGTCTCTGTGCCATATTTTAAGAAATGCTATTGGCTCATTTTATTGGAGCGATGATTAGTTAACACATTTGTTTGTAAGTTATTAATGACATTAAAGTTCAAACAATGTAATTCAAAACATGACCAAATAAACCTTAATTATTTTTTCAAATTTGAATTAATTTGTCGAATATAAACTCCAAATTAAGTATTTGGTCTGGGATGAGAAAGTTATAATTCCAAAGCTAGTTCTGTCATTGCGAGGTGAAGGGCACATTGCGAGGTTAAGTGCACATTTGAATGAACAACACATTATATTGAAAATTTCAGTAAACGAAATATCCGTATGTTTTCGTCAAGATTATAAAATACGTATACATTGACTGTAGTATGCACTATATCAAATTAAATTCAAATACCAACTGTAATACTATTTTCTACACTACTTAAGTACCTCCAATAAACTTCTTGCAAACCTTTCAATACCAAAAGCCTACAATCGAACACAACGATAGAGAAGCGCTCTCGCTTGGTTAAAGCAAGCTCCATAAAAGTAAGGCGAAGATAGAGCCAACACCGACACAACGAAGGCAACGCCTGTTCGTGGTTGCAGTTATACGATCCGCAGAAAACACTTCACGCGCCACGCCTCGCAACGGAGAGGACAAGTCCTGATTTGCACAGAGGGCGCAACATAAATTCCTCAGCGACACATTCTTTGTCGCAACGAGCGACAGAAGCCATTAGTCTCGACACAATTCTTCAGGCGAGAGAGGGAGAGGGAGTTGTAACATTCGATTAACTGCTAAGGGCGTCGTTAAAATATTCTAGATGCACAGAAACGCTATGCACCTGCGCGGATACGCTTTTCGTGGCGGGTTTGGCGCTATCTGCTGGCAGGATCGGGCTAAAAAGTCGCACTTTGTGGTATCAGCACAATGGTCCCACGGTAGAAGTTACGAAGCAAAAATTACGCAACTTTGACTCATATTCATATAAACAGAAAATGTTCCTTGAAACATTGGTTTGGCTCATTTAGTATAAACCTAATTTCCGATTAATGTGTTGCATGTAATTTGTTATAGAATTGGGTAATTAACTTCGAAAATAAAGGTGAACGTTCCTTTTCTGAATATTTTCTGAAGGCCTGTCTGAGAGGTATGATTATGAATATATTATTTTTTTTTCATTCAATCAGGGATTCTATTTGGCACCCGTAATTTACGAATTCTTCTTGTTGAAATACTCGGTGAACGATGGTAGAGAGGGCACAGTGACTTTCGTAAACATAACTGATAAATCAAGCCTTTTGGAGACTAGCACATGGCTTTTCTGTGTCTTCCTTCAATGTTTTTTATTTTCCCCTCTCCAGTTATCCTGAAGATATATTTTTTATTATTTTATTTTCTTCCTTGAATACGTATGTACTCGTATGTATACACACGGCATACACATTATTAAATGTAAACAGAATTAATTATTCCTGAACTTGCAATATTTAATAACTATTTATATATTCATGTGATACTAAAATATCAATTTATTCTACCGATTTATTTTCACCGACTTCTCTATATTAATGTATCTCTAAATTTGTAAATTGCACTACATGCATATAAATTGATTGTGTATCTCCTATAAACGTTTAGGTATTAAACTATGATGACTATCAAAACATGATTCAACAATTAGTTTTCTTTGTTTGTGAAACTATGAATATGGATATTATTCAAATTGACGCATGTATATCATGAATACATCATGAATCGATACGGTTCCGCCCGTGATCCTGCACAGATCAACTTGTGGCCCACCAGCCGGGCGGAGGTGCCATCGGGCGTTGAAACAGGCGCGCAGTCGTTTTCGAGGCGGCGGCAGAGAGCTGCTCGTTCCGCGGCGAAGAGATCTGCGGATAAGCGAATTTGTAGCCGCGTAAATTGGCTGGGAAGCGGCCGCGAGCGCCGTCCGCCCGTGGACAGATTGCTGCGGCGCTCCTCTCGGAATCTCGCTCGCCGCCGCCGCCAAGGTGTCAGTAAAGCTACGGCATGGCCTGGGGTAACTTCCATGTAAAAATTGGAAGTCATTGCTTAAAGAATTAAAAACCGCTACTTCAGTCTCCCGATGGGTTCGGATATTCGTTGAACGTAAATTCTGTGTTCATTACATTCACCTCGAAACCCGCAGTCCTTTTAGCAGATTAACGTGCGCCTGCAATGTTCGGTTCTGAAGCAACACGACTAAAGTATACACTGTTTTCTAAGGGACACATGATACCCGGGAACATTATTGAGCATTGATTTATTATTTATGTCCTTTATATAAAACAGTAGAACTCATTCCTTTGACCCTGGTGAATAAGTTGGGAAGACAGCTTTTCACTGAAAATGAAGTTAATGTAGACCAACTATTAATTTTCTACAATTGTATATAACATAGTTGTTGAATTATTTTCAGCTACTGAGTAAAGATACCACGTGTATTTATAAATGTAAAGTAAATGTCACAAAATCACAAAACTTAACAAGAAGTTGAGTTGTCTGTTCACCCACGTAATAAAAATGACTTCAGATCGTTGATTATCAGTTATAAGTCTATTTGTGCTTTTATTCAGGCTGGAAGCTTAGTTCAGACACACATGATAGCAAAATATGCTGCTAGTCTGTAAAATTTAGTTTTCTTGATTATCAATTCGTAATAATGGAGGTCTGATCTTCGAAATAGAGGACATTTAGTTCAGGGCTACTTGTAATAGAATCTTTAGCTCCTTGTTAACTGAATCGATGCCATCATTATCCATTAGGGGCTCGATCATTGCAGTTTCTGAATCCTAAGAACTAGCGATTTCCATTTCATTCATGAATTTGGTTATGTTCCATTCGCAGTACTAGAGGTCATCCGATAGAGCTCAGTTCTTACGCAGGTCGCCTATGAGTCCCTAGATACAGAGAGTAGTTCAACCGCCGCTTTTATTATCCTCTCTCTCGACAGCCCCGTCAGGCAGCAATCATAAACTGAAGAAAAATTATAACAACTGATGACCTTATGGGGATTTTCAAAAATATTAATATTGGTTTGGAATATATTCATGGTTCTCAACACACAGAACACTACACAGTTCCAATTCTTCAGACAACTGGATTTACAATGGCGGGATCGATGGAACAATGGAAATGCGCTACTTACTATATGTAGGGACTCTAAGGTTGTCATAATGCCATCTGATAGCGGATGAAATTATCACTAGGACAAGTAATAGTTTTAAGAATTTAGCTCAGATGCATAATTAATTTTAGGATAGTGCAAATAGAACATTAAGAAGCTTCAAAATGCCTAGCCAATGTATCTCATCATTTTGAGCGTTAACAGTAGGGTTTTAATTATTTTATAAAAGCCCGCTTTGCATGGTATGCATTTTACAAGTTGCTCCGTACAACTCAGGATTGAATGAGATCTGTATCCCAAGACGTAGATGATAAATTACAGGGTGAATTGATAACCGGTAAATTACTTGTGGTTACGCGAGTCGTAAATTTACCGGTTATCACAGCACTTCTCGTCATATTACTAATGACATTACATCTGTAATTCATTTTTAAATAGGTAAAGATAATCCACATCGAAATTGACTAAATCGGAAATTAGAAAAACAAATTTGAACCTTCATATTCTCCTTTCGAGACGTACTTAACTACAAAAAACATTATGTACTGAGTTTCATTTACAAAGCTGCTCACTTCCTTTTTATTAAAAACAATTTCTTCATCTTCTGTTTCCAAGGGCCTAACTGGCCAACAACATGAAATTATTCAATAAAAAAACTCTACTAATACCACTCTCGTGAACATTCGTTCTGCTTTGCTTTCTCATATTCTCGGCCCTATCCATGATATTAACATCCACGATGCTCTCTTGAACAACAAATAACTTATATATTTAATTTACAATAGATAGTGCAAACACATAATTAGCATTTGTCGAATATTTATCTGATTTTCAAACAAGTAAGAAGAAATCGTGAAACAGTTCAAAATTGCTGCCGAAACCCGGGATCGAACCAGGGACCTTTAGATCTTCAGTCTAACGCTCTCCCAACTGAGCTATTTCGGCGCGATGAATGACACCCCTATTCACCTGCTCGCGCCCTGACCTAACACGAATTTTCTGAAGAAAATATTCATGTAATTTTGTCGCCATTACTGAAATAATTTTATGCACAAATTTTACACTTTTTAAAATTTTTATTAGTCCAGCCCTTGAGAAAGACCTATTTTTCCTTTTCGATTCAGTCACTGCCAGTGTTTCGATCAAATATTCGCACTTTTTTCAAGCACTGGAAGTGCAGGAAATCCTCAATAAACATGAATACATAACTTTTATGTTCAAGTTCATAGAAAGTATGAATAAGGCGCGAATACGCATAAGGAAATGCGGTATCGAGGTTGGACCTGATAGTGATATTTTTATACGATGTTGACATTATGTTTTGAGATAATTACAAAATAATAAAAATTGTTTGAAACTAGGAATTATTTCAATAAATATAAGAAATATTATATAACTTGATATTATTAAAGTTTTATATCTCAAACGAAGGGTATTTTAACAATGGGTATTCAATTTTCTTGTTCCAATCAGCTCCCTATGAATTGGCCGTGAGACCCTATTGATGTGAAATCAGTTAATTTTCAGTCCAATTATTTGACGATCTGAAATTCTCTCCCCAGCCTAGTTTTGTTTTTTCACATTTTTCGTATTCCCTGGGTCGACTTGACGAAACGAATATGAACAAAATTCACTGCCGAAACCCGGGATCGAACCAGGGACCTTTAGATCTTCAGTCTAACGCTCTCCCAACTGAGCTATTTCGGCACGCACGTTCTAGATCTTATTGTGTATCAATATGTATTTTATAACATTCACAATTTCCTATATCAAGTAGTATTGCTCAGTGACTTTCGATACCGTGTCATTATGTAATAACTGATAAGCTGTTACTTACACAATCACTCTGTATTTACTGACTGTTTCTTCATATTGAATCTTATTTTTATACGACTGTAAGTTCTCAGTAAAGTATACGATTAAAAAGAGGTTTAAACAGTAATTTAGAATGACAATTTGTAAATGAGCAGGTAAGAAGTTTGGGATCTTATCCCTTATCGTAAAGAGTCTACTCACACGACAAGAAACCGGTGAACGAAAGCGAAGAATGACAGGTGAGAACGAGGTTCAGTAGTTCAAATGAGAATGGCGCGTTTAATTAATTAAAAAGAACTTTGGCGTAATATGCTTTGGACAGACTCAAGAGTGTTTTCTATTAATCGCATAGGCGGACGGCCGGAGCCTCGTCACCAACTTTGTCTCGCGTTTTGAAGCTCCAGTGCCAAGTTGAAAGTACTCGGCAGAAAAGCACTTTTGCAAAAAATGCGCTGGAAATAATCCTTTGGGCAGATTGAAGGATGATAATCTCGTAGGGCTCACGCCTACGACCTAGTCCGAAGGCTGGAGCCTCGTGAAATTTTTCACGCGTAACGAAGCAACACTATGCCTTATAAGTGAGAGATTGTAAATACGCCATATTTGTTGTCATGTATATTGTCGTTCGCCATGTTCCCGCGAAAATGAGCAGATTCTCTGATTTTTGTTACGGGGGAGAAGTGGCAAAATTTGTTTTAAAAGATACAATGGACAGATGAGCAAATATTGTACACACACACACACACACAAACGAAACTATGACACATTTTCTTTTCTAATTGTCTAACAAATATACAATTTTTGTTCAATACTAAAGTGGGTAAAATTAATCCTTTCCAGGTGCAATGGTAGATACGAGAAATGAAAAATGAAGTAACTTCAGTTTTCAGCTTTAATATTTTAGTGTCCATTTACGGCAGATTCTCAATGAATCATACAGTGTCAAAGTTGTATTGAGGACGCTTCGGCGAACATTTTCCAACCATTTGATCTCTGACTAATTATTGCAATGAATAATGTTGAGTAACGTAAAATATGAACCGGTGTTAATTACATTCGGTGCTTCAAAATTCTGTTATTCAATCGACCCAAATTAGGGTCGCACTATTTGTTTTATGAGGCCTCATGTTTTACAACGTGATAAAGACAAACAGAACAACACATAATTTTTTCAAACCTGTAAACACGTTTTGTCGAAAATAGCAAAAACTTTCCATATCACCTCTAGCTCCAACACTCCACATCCTCAAATTAGAACGATATCCACAACCAAAACAGTTGCGGTTTCTCCAGATTCTTCTTTCTTTTGCGAAGCTTCATCGGCGACTAATATGGCTAGCCCAAACTGGCGAGAGAAAATTTGCACAAGAATCCGCTCGTTTCGCTCGGGCTGTCGAACCCGCACTTCTCGCACAGGTGCGATCTAGCGGGCTCCGGGGTCAACGGTTCGCGGCCCGTTGCAACGAGACGCTCCTCGCCCGCCTGCCTTATACGGCTCTGGCACGGCTTCCCGGCACCGACGACCAACAGTGGCTCGGAGCGCTGCTGTCTTGTTTTCATTGTTTTAATTATCATTCATTTTCATTGTTTTCCGCGCTATCTGGATCCTCGCATCCAATGCTTATATTTATAGTAAGACGTAGTAGGTCACAGTATATTACACAATACATTGCTAAATAAGGTAATAAAGTTGTACAAAATCAAAGATTTATTTCAAAAATCAAAGTATTTGCCAATTTCCAGGAGTAAATACTTCGTATTCAGACGTGTGCTTGTAAAATAATTTCAGAAAACTAATTTGTTCCTGTAGTTGCTTCTTATTCTGCTTTTCGGTGTATATGGGATGCAAGGTTCCAGAAAGCGGTGATCTTATTTTAACAATAATAGTTCCTTGCCATAGGCAAACTACAAGTGAACAAGTAACCTTTTTATTTTAATGATTTGACTACTGATTCAAAGAACATTTCAAGAAGGAATAATAGTGCCCATATACACTCACGACAAGTGAAAATTTTCCCAGAACCATTCTACTCATTCAAGTGTATGAGTTTATGGGGCGAAAATCGGACGAGTAAAACTGATAAGAACCAAACGTGTTGGCTCATGATTTTTTTCGGAATACCTGTTCGTGGTTTAAGTGTATCCCAAATGTCTATGCTGGTTTAAGATTGGTTGATGATTGGTTTACTTCTCGTACGGTCCTCGAAAGAGCAGGTAGCGATGCGTTTTTCCCCAGACCAAAGCTACCCTCGCCCATTTACCCATTCAAGCAAACACGAGCGAAAGCGGCCACAGCCCGGCGAGTAAAACTCGTTGACTGGGGATTTTCTTCGGAATACATGGTCATAGATCCTGAGAATGTATCTCGAATGAATCTCGTCAAGAATTCCGTCCCTCCCCCGCCCCTCATGCTAAAAGAGGCACCTCGATTGTATCCCAGATGTTAACACGCTTGTGCAAGGAGATCCCGTAACACAGGACAGGATGCAATCGGGGTATGTATTTCACCAAACTGAAAGAAAAATAAAGAAGTGTGAGAGAGTAATAGCAAGCAGCGATAACCAACTGGGCGGTTCCCTCTCCGAAGGTCCGAAGTAGTCTTCTGGTGCAAGCGATGCATTGATGCAAGGCAGCGTCGCGCCCTACTAACGAAAGCGACCCTCTCCTATCTAGCTAGAACTGATGTGCCGGAGGGGGAAGGCACAATCAGGCAGCCGAGGAGCTAAAAAGCCTCGCTAGAGACAATAGGCCGGAGCCGCGGAAAACCCGAGGGGCAAAATTAGCCCTCTGTGCGTGCTATCTATTCGGGGTGCAGATAAACATCAGATGTGCAAACCTCAAACAGGTAAAACATTAGAGTACAAATATACAGAGGTCTATGAAAGAATTCGAACCACCAAACATGTAAAATTATAAAGAAACCTTATATTCGAACACTCTAATCTTCGCTTTTTTAAAATAAATTCTCGATTTCTATTCTTTGTTCTCATGGAGTAATTTAAGAGGAGGACCTAATTCTTTTAAATTATTTTATTATCTCTCATGATTCCAAGTATTATCGGTTTTGATTAATTACAGACAAACAATATCACAGTTTGAGATAAAATATTTCACCTTCATTATTCAATTTTTTTCCATTTAGTTAACTAAATATGCTCATTAATACCGAGCAAAATCGTTAATTATCTCTATGTTAATATCACATGAACAAAAATGACATCACAGATTACGTATCTACAACAACTACATGTGAAGAAGGAATAAATAAAACTAAACTGGCGAAATAAACGTTAAGCTAGCTGACTAATGGAATAATATAAAATATTTAATGTGAATAATTTTAATTTTTTATATGTAAAACATTTGGTTTATAAATATTTTACATGTACAACATTTGGTCTTAGTAAAAATGTAAAAAATGTAAACATCAGTTTCGGTTACCAGTTCTAAAAAGTACGCTACAACAAACTTGTGTCTGAAGTGACTAGTTATTTTTTACTTCCCAATATGTATACATGTATTCTCTCTCATACTTGTCTTAATATTTCGTGGGAAATAGTGTTTTCATGACTGTGTCAGCTTCTTTTAATATTTATCCGCAATATGTAATATACATAGCAAATACTCGCCTTCCTTATGTAAATATTTGTTGCAAACAAACAATGCAAGCCTGACTCTAATAGATTTTGTCAGATGATACTCTCAGCAATACGTCATAAAATGTCCTATACCTCAAAAGGTAAAGATGTGCTTGAATTTGTCAAAATTTAAATTATTGTTAATTGGAAACGAAAAAATATTGAAAGTAACTTGTTTATAAGGAGTATAATTGCACTCCTCGTAAAGAAGATCACTCCCTCGTATCGTCGCTCGTTTTCTTGAACATACTACTCATGCAATTGTTCCCTCCTTTATACACTCGTTTCGTAAATTACTATAATAGGGTATAATATCTAATTAACTTTCAACAGAAATAATAATAATAATAATAATAATAATATTAACAATAATAAGGATAATAATATTTATATTATTTGATCATTGCATTTTCTCTTCTCTATTCGCTTCATTAAATACGAATTCTGGAGAGCAAAATTTTGAAAAAAAATATCGAATTCCGTCCTATCCATAAATCCCCAGAAAAGGCCTCGAAACTACAATTAACCACATTGTTTATGCTTTTAAATTGCTTCCGCATTACTTTTCTCCCGAACCACTGCACAGAGAGCAGCCACGCTGAGCCGCCCGCGTCTCCGCAAGAAGCTTTTCGTTTTTTATTAATAAAAAAAAAGA
This sequence comes from Gryllus bimaculatus, assembly GCA_017312745.1. Taxonomy (NCBI): domain Eukaryota; kingdom Metazoa; phylum Arthropoda; class Insecta; order Orthoptera; family Gryllidae; genus Gryllus; species Gryllus bimaculatus. The sequence continues at coordinate 916,738 of BOPP01000095.1, forward strand.
AATGTCTGGAGTCTCGCTGCGAAAGCCCCTTTTTCGTTTTCGTTCTTTTTCGGCGGCTTATAGTGTTCGCAAGCACTGTTGCCACGCCTTCGGGATGTTATTATCCGTAATAACGCGAAGATTTTTCTCGTTTTTTTCTTCTTGAATTTATAATGTGCGGCGGCAGCCAATTATTTCGCGAGGTGCACGATATTTCACGAGTGCAAAACGGGACCGCAATGCTACTTTGTTCAGGCCGAGAGGTGCTGTTAATGAAGCCAACTGTGGAAGTCTCGACATATTGAAAAGATCTATTTTAGTCATTAATTGAGAAAAGAGCTAACGGTGTCTTGAAAAATCTTTACTAGCAGACAAGCTGCGAGATATTGTAGATGGTTGAGAAGTAAAAAAATCATATTTCCATTATAATCGCTCACGAGAAATCATTAGTGAAATAGGAAAAATACAAAAATTGATTTTCAATTGATTTCAATAATTTCATAAAATATACAATATTATTTTTTATGCTCGCTAGATTCATGGAAAAATAACTTTGTGATATATTCTTCTGAAACTTGGATTTTGGAATTAGAATAGTGAACAGTTATTTGTCATCATCACAACATTATTTTCGTCATAATCTAATCGTTTTATTAAGGGAAAATACCCAGTTTGTTAGTCACAAAACAGGAATATCAATTTCTGTTTGTAACAAAAACAACTTCGCACAATATACTTTGAGGCTACTAGACTCATTTCATTTCTCTTCGCTATCTTTTCCGATCAGCTGGCGTTGTAACAGCTGGCGAAGAACAAGCTAATAAGTGAATATGCCGTGATTACAAACTGGAGACCTTTAACCCGCCTTCACACACATTCAGCCAAGAACAAACAGGTGGCAGGTAGAAAGCAAAAAAACCAAATCAAACACTGCGTTCCCAGCGTCTCGCCAGATGAAGTTACAGAACAGATGACTAGTTGGAGGACAGGGACGACGTAACGTGTTGACAAAAAACGCTTGTCTCGTTTGGCGTACAAGATGTACACCACTAACCGCATGTCGCCATGCACCGGAAGCGGTAATGGTGGAAGGCGATGCCGTCCAGGTTTACAGTGCGAAGAGCTACCTCGCAGAGCAAATTGCTTGCTTTTAAAACGTGTTTCGAAGCAGTGCGGATTAACTAGGTAAATTTGCGCGATCCCCCCCCCCCTTCCCCAGCACGAACGTAGCCAACAGCAATTGAACGAAAAAAATATGCACAATATTTCATTATATCATAATAAGAATTACATTTGGTTTTCATTTAATAAATTCATCCCAAACAACGGATGATTTATGACAATATATTTTAGCAAAACGAACTTAATATAGAATGATGAAATAATTCCGATATAAAATTAATTTAATATTGAAACTTCAATTTTAATGAATAATAATTATTAGTAATGCATCTACAGTCATCCCTATTTTTCTGCCTTACTCAGTTGTATAAAATTTGATATCTGGAAGGTAATTTTAGTAGTTCTGTAAAAGAATCCGAGAGAAAAAAGGAACAAGAATTCACAAATGCGAATAAATAGTCTATGTGTGTGCATGATGTATGTTTATTCTTCAGAAAGAAAATTATACTTCACTCATATTCGCAGTACTTTTTTAGTTTAAACATGATACATCAATAGTTCAAAACGTAAGGTAGACAGACTAGTTCTGCGTTTAACATTTACGTCATTTTTCGTTGTATAACACTGAAAAGGGAACAACGCTTTGTAATTTACCAATGAATTCATCCATGACTAGCATCAGTGATGATGAATAGCTGTCGCTGGGGGCTCCTGCATGAAAACTAGTTTTGGAAGCGTTTACGATACAGTACGCTTTGCAAATACGTTACATTGAAAGCAAAACATGCCTTTCTGGCCTCGGGCGCAGATTAGAAATTTCAATCTCTATTCTACCCGTATTCTCTCCATTTTTGCTAGCGAATCTACACAAACTGAAACAAAATAACATTTAGGATGACCAGTATTGTAACGTAATATTTACTTCGGAGTACAAAGTAAATTAGATTATGTGTACTTGACAAAATGTATTCCTCATGTGTCAAATTAACCTCTTGCCAGTTTTATCATACATATTATTATTTTTCGCAAACCCTTTATTAAATCAAGATAATTATTCAGAGGCAACGTATCCGAGCGAGTAATTGTATTCAACAAAGAAGTTTTTTAAACCAAGGATACTACAGCTGTAACCAACGTTGTACATCTAAATGAACTTGTGCCATCTTGCCGTGTTAAACACCTGCCGTATTTCAAAGTTCAGCCGAATTTGACTGTCGAAAACTTTTATGTTATTAAAATGCTTTGTAAATTAAATGTTTTGATGTGTTTTGAAGTGAATGAATTTTTAAATTAGTAATTAAATATAATTTATGCTATTTGTTGTTTTCTCTTGTACAAATACAATTTTTTAAAAATGTTTCTAACATTTGAATAGTATATACGCTTATTTCCGAACTCTTAGCTCACGTTCGTGGCTTTCAACTCTTTGGTAGCTGGTCAGTCCTGATCCTTTCATCGTAAAATCCTTGAATTACATATAGAGAATAGAATAATTAAGAAACTGATGGAATACTACATCAGTAATAGGACGTACAATGACAAAATTCTGTGCCGAAACCCGGGATCGAACCAGGGACCTTTAGATCTTCAGTCTAACGCTCTCCCAACTGAGCTATTTCGGCTGGTGTCACATGATATAATATTGTAAACAATTCTGATAATTAGTTGGAAAGTTGTTTTTAATAGTATTTCGAATACGCCTACGATTCTTTCCTTTTGGTTCTTGAATTTATGTCATATAGTTTATTACAGGTCTAGAGAATTTAAGTGAATTATACTTGTATTTTTTGCAACTGAAGAGAATGAATGGAATTATTTGAAAGGCGGACATATAATTTTCTTTTTAATAGAGAGGAAAATATTCCCAATCTGTGACGTTTTTCTACAAAATTGAAATAAAGTTCGATATTTCATTTTATTAATTCATCTAAATACCATCTAAGCCTTCAGCAAAATATAAAATATCATTTATTTTATAATGGGTTTTCCCCTCTTGATAGTATTACTTGAACTGTAGTATGTGAATACGCTTGTAATGCAACAGCATGCTGGTGAAGACCTAAGAATAAATGGAAGAATGAACTGGAAGTATAAACGCACCCTTCATTTCTGACACTACTCTCTCATCGGAGTCTAGGCTTTTCTAGTAAAATATCCGCCGTTGCCCGAGTTTTCTTCGCAGCCAATCCTAGTGAAAGAGGAAAAAGTTCAATTTTATATAAGCCATGGTGTTTTTGATTATTTTTAAAGAAATTGGTTCAAGTTTTAATAAAATACTATTATTTTTATTTACAGTACATTGCTATTAGAATAAACATTTTTATCTTATGCACTGCTACTGGTCTCTAGCAAATCTATTAGGTATGTTTTGCTGCACCGCTACTGACCTCTGACGGAATATATTTGGAACCAATTTGCTGTTAGTGACAAGCGAAAAATATTGATCGTTCATACACCAACATATTTACCGCATTTTTGTTGTATTAATTCTTTACCAAACTTAGCAACGACACCGCGATAATCCTGAAGAAGAGCATGTCAAAATTTCTATTTGTATTATTTTTCTATTTGTACATTACTTTTTGTGGTATCGTTGTTGGTTACATGCCGTTGAATTCACTTTTTATTTGTTTACATTTCTTTCAGTTTTATTTCAAGCGATAACTGTTCATTTCAGTTTAATTTCAAGTGATATCTCTCAGCTTTCTTTTACAAGAGTCGCTACATTTGTATTGTGTTCACACCTAGACTTAGGCCTGTATCTAGGAACTTATTCAACTCGTCACACCTTACTCGTTATGTGCTCATGTTCCGTTTTTTCTGGTAAGAAACACCAGTGTAAATACACATTGAGCAAGATCCTACCAACTTTCAGTAAGAGCTTCGTCAATGCAGCTAGAGAGGCGAGCTGTATTTAAGATTATATACGAAATTATTACAAGAACGAAAGTTGTGAATATTGAAATGGATCTAGGAAGTCTACTATTGAAGGAATTTTGGCAAGTATAGCTATATTGGAGGAATACGTACCACGTATTACTAAAAAAGTTTGAAAATGTATTTTTGACTTTTGTGTGAAGTCACAGCCATGAGCTAACGTTTTATCAGTTTCCATTTGTTACCAATTATTAACAAACAATATTTACATAAGAATTCAGTTTGCTTTTTTAATTTTGCCTGGATTTTCGAAAGATGAACTGACATTTTTCGAATTAGTACATTTATAAGAGAAGTGTAAATATACGCCAAGAAATATATAACCTTCAATCGTGTAATTTTGGGATTTTGAAAAACAGAGCCCATTGCAGTAGTGAATTTCTCCACGCACTGATCTTACATTAAAAACGTTGTTTCAGTGTGTCATTGTGAATTCATGACATATTCATTAACAACAACACGAAAAGGAATCAAAATGTGTAAAATGATAAAAATGACGCAAAGGTCCAAAAATGACCTAAAAATTACAAATGGCAAAAAATGACCCAATAACTATACATTCCTCTCATCCATAAGTCATGATAAACATTCATTTGCAAGTCATTCATTCATATACGTCTACAATGCACCAATGAAAACGTGATATGTCATCAGAATCCTAGCCGTAATTATCACATAAGAAAATGTTGAACATTGCGATAATACCACTTCAAAATCTTTGTATTTTGTATTGGTGTTAATATTTTAATTGTTGCTTATAATTGCGCTATTCTGATAAGGCGTAAATCATATTTGAATCTAGAGAATGATAACCAAGAATTCTGCCGGCGCCCCCCAGTACGTTTTTGGAGGGATCCAAACTTCTGCTCGTGTAAGCAAAATATGAATACCATACTATCTCGTTCGCGATTTTCTATTTTTGATCTTTGTTGCACTTCGGACCACCGAGGTCTTCATACATCAGTCGTGACAATCTACTTGCAGAAGTAACGGAGTTGGTAAGTGGCTCTCGGAGAAAAACTGGCCGTCTGCGGTGAGCAATAGCAAACATATGGCGTGCTCTGTAGAGCAGCCGTTGTAAATTCGTTCTGAGCGTCCGTGCGGTCGCGACCCCACTAATGGTGCCCATATAAACGAAAGGAGCAAGCCTCCGTGACGGGGCTCCTGTCTGCATCACCGCGCAGACACCATCACCTTCTTCTCACCGGCCCCAACACTGCCTCTGCATTTTCCTATTCGTCCGGTATGAATCATCTCAATTGATTTCCTTTTGCCAACGTTGACGTCAATCAATGGCATAGACATTTGTCTAGCAACGTTAAACATTTTAAGGGATTTCACGGTCTCCATTGCTCAGAGACATTCAATTTTTGAATATTAATAATCTCCACCAGAACATAATTCTGTAGTTTGTATATCTACCACAAACTCTATCACAGATACCACGGTCAATTTCACCTCTATCACAATTTCACAGATGTTGTAGCCCCTTTGCCACTTGTAAATATCATATAGACTACCAAAAATAGTCACGTATATGAAACACACCTATTCATGCGTACACGTCACACGCACCATTCCATACGAAAAACACCTCTCCCCTCACTCACCACGCGCGCACACACACACACACACACACACACACACACACACACACACACACACACACACACACACACACATACAATACACTAATCAGGACATTATCACTACTCTCACCACCGATAATCACCGCCACTTCTCTACTGATCGAAAGTCCTCCTTTGCTTCGTGTGCATCTAGTATGTGGTTTGAGTATCTCCTTCCAGTCACCAGCACCATTACCGCCATCTTTCCGCCCCTTCACGACATCTCTCTCCCCATCCAACTCCTGCATCGGAACTCCTTTTTCCCTTCGCTTCGAGACCCTTAATGGACTTTGTTTCCTTTTTTCATGGAGCCCCTCCTTCCAAATAACTTCCTGATGGCTCAAACTCGTTTTTTGGCTTCATTAACACGCAGGTATTACTTCACCTGTGTAACGCAGGGTATTATGTTTTGTAGTTGCGGCGTTCCCGCAGCGTGGTCGTCTTATTTTCCATCTTCGAGCTCGTGGTCATTTTTTATTTTCCCCGCATCATGAATCATCAGATTCGGCGCTAGGAGAATGTAACTGAGGGTGGTGCGTAAGAAATTAGGGCGTATTCATGACACATTACGGTGAGAGACGAGAGAGAAGATTTGTTCTTGAGAACGTACTCCCCTAGAACGTAATTGATCCTGAAGGTCGTTGTCATTATTAAAGAGGTGGTCAATTTTTCTTCGACCTGGTGGTAGGACTAGCATATATCGTTGTAATGAATAGACATCGTTAAAAATGAACTAATCATCTCTTGGACTTTTCAACAGGGTACATTGATTTTTTTTTTAATTTACAAATGATGTGAAATAAAATCACATCACCTGAAACAGATACGGATGAATAATGATATATAAACAAAATTGTTTTATCATATGTATCATTTAAAATAATGTACTCTGGTTGACAACTTCATTAGAAACACATTTTTTAAAAGAGAAAAAAGAATCAAAAGTAGCATAAGTATTCTAATTCGCGTTTTTCTAAGACGTCACGGAGGTTATTTAACTCATGAACAACGAAACAATGCCTTCTCTTTTACCACAATGTGCATGTGGAAATAATACATAACGTTTAAACTTTTTGTTTTGCTACACGTCTTGTCATTGAATGAAATAAAAATAAATTTTTCGCCGCATTAAGCTCATTGTATTGTATGGTGTAATATATCTTCAAGTATTCAATTTGTATTAAACATTAAACAGGCAAACGCATTAAGAGCTGTGTCCAAATTGTGTTAGGAAAGAAAATGGCAAGTAATAAGGAATATCCGGTGCCCTGTTGACATAAAGAAGAACGTGGCGAAGTGCCAAGAAATTTTAGGAAGTTGCTGAAAAGTCTCGAGAAATATTGGAAACATTTCGGAAGTAATCAGTGTCATCGCCAGATGACGGACAGAGAAAATTGATTCGAGAGTTGAAGAATCGTTTATCGTTTATGCTTCATCTTCGTTTCTGACAACGACGACGTAATGAATGGTTAGCTACACTGCGGCAAGAGTGATATATCTACTAGAATTCACGGTACATTTTTTTTCTTTATTTTAGCTTTTAGCAGTTTGGATGTTGCCCTTACGGTTACTATGTTACAGTCACAATGTATCGTCACAGTCACAGTAATGTTACAGTCACAATAACCTCGTATGTATCCACACCTACTTCGATTAAGTCAAGGGAAGAAGAAATTCGATATCTGATTAAGGGACATATAATTATGAGAAAACATAATGTTTTCTTGTAATTCGATAGGTAGATTTAAAAATCGAACCAATTCTCTTTTTAATGTGAAACGTTGAAAATATTTTTCTTGAAAATGAATCATTGTAAAAATTTAATGCAATCATTTTTCTACATAACATTGCTGCAAGAATAATTATTATATATTTATGTACATTTAAAATTAAAAAAAGAAGAGAGTGATTACACAATATTAACTTGCATCATCGAGCACTTTTTTTAGTATTTTTTTAATTTTTATTTTCTTTCATGAAGACAAGACTGTACAAGAAACTATGATTTGTTTAATAAAATATAGTAGTGAAAATAAGGGCTGGAGGGAATTGAAACTCAAAACGCTTTTAGCCGTACGACGAATCGCACATATGCAATTCTCGTGACACTTTTCTCTTGAAAAACATTATTGTGTAAATTATTGTATCAAGTTCTGTCGAAGCTGATATCTACCCACTCTTCTGAGTGAAAAAGATTCCAGTATATACCCTAAATTTCGCAATGATAAAAGTATGGATTCGTTTTAGGGATTAATATTGTCTAATCTATCTAAAAATTGGTTCTCCAAATTAGTTGACATTTGAAATAAATTAGGAGAGAAAGATCAAACAAATCCATTTCACAAAAGAATTGCATGTTCGAGCTGAGGCGTTTGGGATGAGACATGAGAATTGAGTACAGAAACATAATCCCTTCAGATATACTATGTCAGTTTCTGCTAAACGGGCTATCCCTATTACATATGTTCTTATAAAGGTGTGATTCAATAATTATTACAATAACATCGAAAATATGGACAGTTTCAGTAATGGAAATAGTGTTCGTGACTTTCTTTAGGTACGAGGCACAATACAGTACTTGATTATTTTCCAATACTTTCGCTGAAGCGTATTTTGGGTCTTTTAGAATTTCTGTCATTCGCGTAGCAGCTCAGATAGTATGTTGCAGAGCGTAAGTCCCTTGGTCACCAGACGTTGGATTGTGTTGCGATTCCTAAAAAATTCCATGATTCCTCTATTAACCGTAGACGATCAGGCATCTCGGCATCGATTACAGAATCTTGTAACGACCTAATAATGAGCTGTGTTGTCATAATGCATGGATTGTGACATCGAATGATTGGTGTGCGTCATTCATAGTGGTCACCCCAACAATGGATCACATCAACTACGGATGCACAAAATCGCATTTGAATGCCTTAAACTGTCCCCAAAATATGGTACTAGTATTTCTTGATTCACGCCTTCATGAGGGCATAACTATTAGAAAAGAACCGTTTAGCGGAAATTGACGTTGGATAACATGGAACATTTGCTCCTCCAAACAAAGCACAATGTCACTCCCCGAAACACCACAGTACGATCCCTTATCCAAAATCAAGACCACCTTAGTCCATAGTACGATCATGTCACTCTTTTACCCAAACTCACGATCACCTTACTCCACAGAACGCTCATGTTAGACCCTTACCCCAAATCACGACCACCTTACTCCACACTACGATCATGCCACTCCCTTACCCAAAATCACGATCACCTTACTCCACAAAACGCTCATGTCAGACCGTTACCCCAAATCACGACGACCTTATTATACAGTAGATCACGTTAGACCCTTACCCCCAATCACGACCACCTCACTCCACAGTACGATCACGACAGACCATTACCCCCAATCACGACCCCCTCACTCCACAGTACGATCACGTCAGACCCTTACCCCAAATCACGACCACCTTACTCCACAATACAATCATGTCACTTCCCTTACCCCAAATCACGACCACCTTACTCCACAGTACGATCACGTCAGACCCTTACCACAATCACAACAACCTTACTCCACAGTAAGATCATGTCACTTCCCTTACCCTAAATCACGACCACCTTCGACTAAACACTTGTACTAAAGCATGGCCGCAGAGTCGCAGCGGCAATAGCCAAATGCGAAAATTCCGTGAGGAGCGCGGGTCCCGGATTCGGCGGCGCGTGGGAGGTGACGCGGACGTGTCCCGCGTAGCAGCGGCGCCCGCGGCCGGCACGGGCGCGTGAGGGCGCAACGGCGCGTGCATGCGAATTCCCTTCTCGCACCGAGTCAGCAACGCGCGTCAGCGCCTGCGGAGCGCCCGGCGGCAGTGCTCCCGCACAAACTCACTCGCACGGAGAAAAACAAACAGAGGATTCCGAAAATGTAAGATTTTGGAACCCTCCGGCGAATCTTAACCCTTTCTCTATTGCCGGTTAAGCCACATGAGGCTCGTGGGACTATTTATTGTGGCTCGCGAAAGGTTAGAAGTGCAAAAGTAAAAGATCTTGCATCCGTGCCGGGCGAGACCATAGTGCGCCTAGAGCACGCTTCTTGCCACGGTCACTCATGGTAAAATAAATCAAATTTATATTTAAGAATTTTTTCCTATAAATCCAAAATTATGCTAATCTGTTTCACGGCATTATGCGGCCGTGAGTTCCACTGCCGTATAGTTCCATTCCCCCTTCCCTCCGTTTCAGAGCAGCTGGATAAATTGCATAGATCAGCAATGTTGGAAGTTAGGTGTTGATCGCTCGAGTAATGAAAATATGCCCCGCAACTACATTAAATGTCTTTATTGTGGCCCTTGAAGCCTTGCAAGTTCGACACCTCAGCTCTATGAGGTGGTACCAGAGGAGGTGGTTCAGATCATCAGCAGATTACTGCAGTTCCTCTATCGAGAGGTGCTAGGGTTCGATTCCCGACGGTGGCAACGTTTTCGACTCTAGCTACGTAGATTGCTAGCTTGCTACGTAGATTCCAGCTCATCAGCTGACTGCAGGAGACATCTAGCGGCTGGCTACTCTGGTCGGGAGTTTTCCGAGTAGAGAGAGGTTTCTTCGATCAATACAAAGTGAAAGCCGGAGCAGTACCCTAACATACGGGCCACACTTTCCTTCTTGTTCCTTAGCCATCATATAAGGCATCATATCAATAAGGCATCAATTCAATTCAATTCAATTCCTTCCCTTACTTACCACACTCCTACATGCTACTACACTACTTATTACACTCTCACACAAGTCGGGCGCTTACAACTTGTTCCGACTGGGGCGGTGCCTTACTGGTGGGAGGTACCTGAATATGAAAAGCAAGCTGAGAAGTAGGTCGGCGCCGAATCTCTCCATTCAGCGGGGGTAGACCACCGCCACCTCCCACGAGGAAAATATGAACTGCACTTACGGGGCAAATGAATTTGGCTGTTAACATTGCTGTGGTATGTTAGGACAAATTCTACGAGATTGTGACGAAACTTGATAAATGTTGTCACTTAGAAGAATTACGTTAAACCTGACTCGGGGACAGAGAAGTATGGAGAGGCACCAAAATTCGCGAGGCGAAAGCTGCGGGTTTGAGTCGCGTTTATAAATAGTGATTTCCCAACCTACGCGGTTTGGGTGTTTTCACCGATGATGCCTTACCACTCCTCTATCTTATGCATACAGTGATCACATCTGAAGCAGCCTTTTATTCACGATCATTTGTTTCTTATCGTAGATCACTACTACCATCAACAACCCAGTGGAAGGCAAATGCTAAGAACCGATACGTTGACTTATGCATGAGGCGGACGCCGAGGCGAGAATTGCAAAAATATATTTACAACAGATAAGATGAAATTGTAGACAGATTAGATGAATGTCGAGAACGGAACGTGATCAGACATTACAACGCAAAGAATGAAAAGCCGTCTACGACAGAATGAGAGAAATGATCAGATGCGCAAACTGAACAAAACAGTAGATGAATAGAAAAGGAACTAAGTAGGAGTGGCACCCACAAGTGTACCTAATTAAGCGGAGAGAGTGGAAAAGAAAGCAAAGAAAACCACTCACGTAAATATGCTGTAGTGCAAACGGATAAACACGCCAATACGACAGAGTATGTTAACTAATAAATAAAGGAAGACGGGTGAGCAGAGAAGGCAAACTGGCGATCTTGGATGTCAGTAATTCGAACACTATGAGTCACATGAGTCATTACGTATGCACGCGTTTGGGAAATGACGCAAAGTGGACTTATCCAGAAAACAAATGAACTGATGGAGTCAAGTAGACGTAGTTTCGGGAGTATTCTGACCGCTGCGACCAGTTTCTGGCCACCTCCACCGCAGGCACGTTGTCCAAACTGTCCGGCCGATAGGGCGCAATGTTGAAACTGCGAGCAGCGAAGCTGACCAAGTACGCTTTAGTTTCCTACGAGGACAAATTTGACTTACCTCAGAGCGAGCGCCTTGACCTTTTGGCTCTAATCTACATCCCCCAAGGTAACACGAATGGTCCGTCAGGCTGGTAAACGAATACTCCGGCACTCAGCGTCCCAGACGAACGCCTCCACAATTAAGCCTATGTAGAACCACCCTTCTATATCAGGGCTTTCTGGCTTTCCAGTTTAGCACCGGAGTCGAATCTAGTGCCACTCACAACGCGCCGGAGAAAGCCTACTCTGTATTCATAGCTATCGGTCACTACCATGACGAAGCCAAGAGCCCAACAAGAGGCAACCCGAGACATGGGTCGGGCACTTTGAAGCCCCTAACCCGTCTCCTCACTTCACCCAGTTTAGCACTAACGACATGAGAATCACAGGAAATGTGACCGCTGCGCCCAGTTTGCGGCCCACTGTTCCACCGCGGGCATCGTGACGCAACACTGGCCGGGGGACAGGGCTCAGGCGAATCACGTTCTGCGCCCAGCGCGACCTCCCTCGCCAACCCACCTCCCTCCACCTCGCCCATCCGCTCCGCTATCCCGCTCTCTCCGCCCATCCACCCACCTGAAATCCGGCGTCACCCACGCTCGGATTTTCCTCGCTTTTCTCCTCCTTCTGCAAGCAAACATGCTCCCAGAGCGAAAACCTCTCTGCCTCTGATTTAGCTTTCGAAATATCTCAGAACACAGTGCGAGTTGTCACTAAAGAAAGTCTCTAGTTCAATACAAACGGATGCATTGTAATCGTAAGTTATTTTCTTGGAAGGGAGGAAGAGAGGGGGCGCTTTTCCCAACTCAGTCTCCCATCTTCTACTAGATATCCACAAGATGTAGGCATTGGATTATCTTATTCAAACGATTTCGTGCATCCACTCCCCATAGTGACTTGGAAATTACAAGCAAAAGTGAATTATCTATTTTATTATTGTCAAAACTCAAAATATGAAAATCATTCATACCTCGATTCCCCGTTTTTTCTTCATATTCTATAATCCTTCTATAATTAATCAGAATTAAACTCAAGTTGAACTTTGTATCGAAATAATTAATTTGCTTTATTGTTCTTCTCCCTTCAGGTAGAGCGAATCAAATATTGTATTTTCTATTGTCCATTGTATTTTTATGATTTCACTTGAATCATGTGTTTGTCAGATGTTAGAATTTCATTATGCGATGTAGCATAAGAGAGTAATAAACATTTCGGTAATAGTTCAGAAAAAAAATCTAAGTAAAAGTAGAATTAATACCTTCAGATATTAGATTCAGATCTTCTTATATATTTTAATGACAAATTAACAGATATTAATGCGGAATTGCTTTACTTTTTTACCCTATGTATAAAAATGAGTACAGCTTCCTTGTCTTTTTATATTCATGTACGCGTGTAATAGAACAGAGGTCAGGTGTATGTGCGTTGAGAAAGTAACAAAAAGAATACGGGGTGTCCCGAATATTTACGAAATGACCTCTTTCTGTTAAGATGCCATTTCCAAACAATTAACTCTGATGAATGTGTTTAGCTTCATTGTCAGATTTAGGTTTCCTCAGGGAACACTATTCTTTTTCTTCCATTTTCTTAACCCTGCTAATGTCAATTATCGTTAATGCTAACAATGGTTCTGAAGAACCATCAAGAGAAGCAATTAGCTGAAACAAGGCTTTTTCTTTTAGTGGTGTACTACTTGTTCTGAGACCTCGTTCTGAAAACGCGTAGGCTGTTGCTTTTTCCTCCCTACTGTCTCTTTCTGTGACATCTCTGTCTTTTCTTATTTGTGTTTTAAGATTTTATTGCGCGGTACGGTTACGCTGGCAACGACTTTGCAAGAATCCCCGAAAAGTACCCCCCCTCACAAAAACAGTTATTAACACTTGACTATCCATTTGTCCTTTTAAATGGAGTTGGTACTATATCTATGGTTTGTTGCACTCAGTACTTTTACGTATTTTCAACTCCTGAACGCTGTTGGTACTTCAGAAGTGAGGAAAAATATATGGTAAATTCACAGAGTTTTTCTGTATTTCATTCAACTTATAAATATTTTAAAATGGATTTCGTATCATTGTTAAAATTTTCCTGATATTTCAGTCTTCATTATGATCTGTTTACATTTTCGCCGCAATTATTGACTCAACAGACATCTGTTTGTTCAGAAACAGTCTCTGGCAATCAAATACTTTCAGAACAAATAAGATGTTCAGTGGAATGAAATCGACTCCGCTTGCAAAATGTGCAAATGGGCGGTGTCCACATGCTAGTCGTTAATCGTGCTTTCGCAGCATTTGTAATAGACGCGTACGCCTTCAGCTCCGCGAAGTAGCTATTGCGCAAATCCGCGGCATCGGTCTTCGTCTTCCTTCGGGGGCCACGCCCACCAGATACTTCTTTGCCTGTTATTTTCTCGCGAAGCTAGTGCGAGTAGACGGTCTCCGAGAGGGGATTGCCTGTCTCCGCGTGTAATCGCTTGAAGGGGATAAATGCAGTCTGTGTTTCCTTTAATAAATCGCCTCTTCAAGGAGCGATTTCGCTAAGTCTCCTCTTTGTTTTTGTTTTTTTCACAGCTCGTCTGGTTTTCCGTGTCGTACTTCGCTGGCGGTAGTGACCATAGTCACATTGAACGAAGGCGCGGCTAGGAACGGCTAAGTGTAGTCTTACGTACATTCGTAACTAGACACACGAACGTGTCTGTGCAAACCACTTCTGCACGAAAATGAATGTGCGCAAAGTCTTCGAAATCGTGGAATGCGGAAGGCAATTGGCAGTAGCGGGTTCGTTTGCCGATTAGTGTAAGTTTGCATAAGAAAAAACGGGAGAGTGTTTTGCGTAAACGGTTTTCAGGTGTTTATTCTCACCGAGACTGACGTCCGGTCCGTTATTTACGAACGATTCATAGATGCTTCTTCTGCAAATATATAACAAATATATAATATTAAACATTCTTAATTAAATTTTATAATATTATTCAAATAGTTTATATTCGACTAATGCAGATTTCTGGGTGCCCTTCGAGCAGTTATTGAGATTTCAAATTATCCGTCTTGACACGCGCCAGCCATGATTTTTGCCCACACTCTACGGCGGTGCAAATTTAACATAAATGAAATAATGAAAAATATGTTGAAATGGTACGAAACCATGTAGAAAATAAACTGAATCGTTTAACTCTGAAGTGCTAGCACTATGCTTAACATAGTGGTTAAATTATATTTTATACACGATCTTCTAGGTTTTTCTAAAAGATTTTTTTTTTTGGGAGGAGCAACACATCATAACTAAATAGCTCCTAAAAGGAATAGTTGAAAACATTTACAGCAGTGCAAATAAAATTCGGCAGTTTTCGTATTTCCATATATGCAAGTATTGAAATGTTTCGTTTTAAATAAACTTTTCATTTTTTAGTGAATAATTTTAGCACCTTGTATGAAAATTACTTTTCGAAGTCGCAATATTATTTTTATTAAATATGTAATTAGTGTTTTATAGCTAATAAACACAAATTGGCTTATTTGCAATCTGGAAATGCCAGACACCACTTTGAAGATCATTGAAACAATCTCTGAATTATCGCCAGCATGTATTACATTCTAGCAATACCATCTCACAGTGCATTGTCATGTTCAAACCTTGAACTTCAAGTCATGTCTTCTCAAGCGCAGAAACGCTGTCGTACGGTACCAAGCAAGAAACGCTTAACGCGTGCAACGGACAGATTCGTTCACGCACGCGTGTTTTGTCCGCCCAGGGGAGGGGGTGCTTTCCGTTCCGCCCGCGCCCCGCCCCATCCTGGCTGGGCGCATGCGTGGTCCGCCGCCGCTTGAGGAGGCCGTGCAAGTGACAGACGGACATTAGGAGGAGGCCGGGGGGCGGAGGGGGCTGTGGGCCTCTCCTGCGGAGCGGCGCCACTTAGCGGACAAGGGCTGCTAATGGACGGGGCTCCCGCCGGCAGCCGCGCGCCGCGCCACGCCACGCCGCGCCGCGCCGACCACCGCAGGATTATCTACCGGATGACTCGCAAGTTCGGTCCTCCAGCGCCGGGCTGCATCCGTTTCGTTTTCTACGTATGCGCCATTCAGACACACTGTATTCAGGGTCTGTAAGTTTCCGGATTGTAGAGGTTGTATGGAACCCAGGAAATACCAATGGGCTGTGCAATTGATGCAGCGTGACAGAGCCATAGATGAAGTGCACGCTCAGAGGGTACTTCTCAGTGCGATTAGAGCTACTGCAAGAAGAGCGTTGTTGACAACGACGAGTGATCTATTTTTAGTTTTTCCTAGTGTTTAATGCTTCCTGGATACGCCGACCTATGCTTTATTTGTGTATTTCGACATCGTAAAAGTACTAGTCGAAGCCGTTCCATCATGCCATTCTTAGTTTTATTAAGTGATTTGTAGAGAACACATTGTATACTGGGATTTAAAGCATTATGATAGCAATTTATATATTTCTTCATGGAGCTACACCACCATTAACTTTAGAAGGCCCGTCAATGGCTAAAGTTCAATTCCCAATTTGCAACTGGAGTCGCGGCTAGACGAATCGAAGACAAGAAAGTTAGCTCTTTTCTGATATTTGGTTTAGGTGCATCGCAGAGAGATTCTACATAGTGCTTATTTTTATTCCTCTGCAATTACACTATAATAGTCCTTTCCCATTTCTTTTTGGTTCGTCAAATCTTGCTGTGCTCTCAATGATGTTCAATACGTATTTCTCCAAATCGTCATTTTATAATAACGAAACTTGTGAAAGTAAGTTACGAACAACTTTGTATCAACATTGTCACAGGTTACTACTAAACCAACATGCGCTCTTACTTTCTTGTTTCTCCGCTATATGGCTGTCCCGTTATTTTCTGTATGAGCGCAGACTCGCCTTGTTTCAAGCCATCACCTTTGGTCTCATCTTACAGGAAATTACTCGGTCGATCAATGGCTGGCGGCAGACAGTCACATTTACAGAGTCAACATTGCCTGTACTGCTATACCACTAGATCAGACCTGCACCTGCAAAAGTTTAGAATACACATTTTTCAATAAGAATTATACCATTCAACGATATTGTTTCCCTATCTAAAAATTCTTCCAGTTAAATGAACTTTTCGTAATATTATATTGCATTTTACTTGTCATGATTATCTGAAAAGTTTATACAAGTATATTCCCCGTGCGTTCCAATTGACGCTCAGAAAGTTGAGATCAGTAGTGTAAAAACTATTGTTTATTGGAAATCAAGATCAAAAGGTTCGGAATCATCAGCTCTGAATAAACTTTGCAACTTAGGTTTAACGTTTACAAGTGACATACTTTACATTTTCCATCGGATTAGAAAGTGCAACAAAGTCCTGCATTTTACTACTATTCTCAATCAATTTTTCGATAATAAAATGTAGATTACCTGTAAATTACTACTTTCCCTACTGCATTTCTGCATTTGTTTTTTATAATATCTGCCTGCAACTTTTTGAGAAAGTTCACTACCTGTTTAATCTTTTCTGTACGTCTTATTAAGGCTTTTCCTGGAGAGACCTTTTCGGGGCACTATGTGGCTTTTAAACATTGGGCGAATCTTGCAGAGGTGTTTCAGACCATTACGCCAAGGGGCGACCACAGTATATGAGAGCTCGTTGAAACTGTAATGTTCTCGCCGGTGTGAAAAAGCATTCTCTAATCTCTTTATGCTGCAATGTTCTTCCTTATCTCGAGATTACGAGCAGAGAAAAGTACCTACTATCTTTGGAAAATGGGCTACTAATAAACTGATAATTTTATGGAAGTTAAATATTTTCTTTGCGTTTAAAAATCTTTCTTCAGAAAATACTATGCAATTAACTTTTAACTTGTTTACAAAAGTGTCGTAACATTACGACGCAAGATATTTTAGCGCTCAGAATAACACTATATTTCAGTTGTTTTGGTACTCTGGCGTTTGAGATGTTTTAAACGATTTTTTTCATATCTTTTCCAATACAATTTTCGTTGTAAATATAACAAAATTGTTGCAAGTTCGGCCATAATTCGTATTAATATAATAATATTGTTAAAAACAATAACAATAATATAGAGGTACATGTTAATATTGATACTGTCATTCGTGATTTTCTATCCGAAAAATACTTAGGTTTGCTGGGATCAGAACAATGTTGAGCCATAATCTCTTCTCCATAGGAAAGATAACGTTTTTCTCTTTACTCTCTCAGAAAATATGAAGTGTAGGTAGAGCTAATTATTATGATAAGAAATCATAACACATCCTATTTTTCTCTCAATATCGTCGTTTCTAACCGTGAGGTAGAAATTATTTCCAATGTTACCTCCAATCCTTCCCCTCTTCAGAAATTCATCTTCGTTATTGGTGCTGAATTGATCTAATTCTTGTGAATCATAGTAATAGAATGGCATACTATTAGAACAATAATGGTACTAGTCAATTACTATTTCTTGTTATAAAATGCATTATAGATTCACAGTCGTGGACTGTGTCATGTCCTTCAATATGATGGAATTTTCATGTCATTCCATTGTTCTCAGAAACTCGAGGACAAGTGCACAAGACAATAGGTGGACTTTTAGACTTCATATTCTAGATCTAGAGATACTGTCTAAAAGAGAGATTGTTGATACGTAAAATAATACTTAAAACATATTACAGGAGTCAAAACACAGGGCGTCAAGTAGGTGCAAAAAATTTAAAGCTTAATAAAATGTGCGTACTAACTTAAAATTTTTACGGACGACTTACGCATGCTCAGTTGCATATTATTTCGATCTCCCTCCACCAGAAATCCACTGGTTAATAATGTCTACTACGTCTTCATCAAGCCCTGAAGTAACCAAACGCGACTGTTGGAAACGCAACGTGGTTCGCCACCGCGTTGGCCGCGAGCTCTGTATTCGAGAGCGGTGTTGGCGTCGTTGGCGAAGCAGGGCGTCGCGGCGCTCGCGGAGCGGAACGGGCTCCGGGGACCTCCTAATGACCTGCGTGAGGGCGACGACGCTCCGGACCCGTTCCGGCCGAGTTCACGCGGAGGTCGAAGGCGGAGGCCACGATAGAAGGCGGCGGGCGACGGAGTCGGAGCGAAGGGAAGGTGTGGAGAATGTAGAGCGGATAATGGCTGGCTGAAAGCGGAGCACGAATTGTGCAACGCCGAAAGCGGAGAACGGGCTTGGAAGTGTGGAGGTCGGATAACGGATAATGGAGGCGGAAAACTGAGAATTTATTATGGGGAATGGATTGTCGAAAGCGGAATAGGTGGACGGGAAAGAGGTGTATTGTGGAGAGTAGAGTGGAGGGTCGAGATCGAAGCGTAGTGTCGAGTGCGGAGTGGAGTATCGAGAGCCGAGTGGAGTGTCGAAAGCGGAGGGGAGCGTCGAGAGTGGAGTGGAGCTTCGAGAGAGGAGAGGAGTATCGAGAGCGAAGAGGAGTGTCGAGAGCGGAGTGGAGTGTCGAGAGCGGAGTGGAGTGTCAAGAGCGGAGTGGAGTGACAACAGCGACGTGGAGTATCCATGGCGAAAGCGGAAGGTCGAGAAGAATGTGTCGAGATTGGAATGTCGCTAAGTGGAAGGGCTAAATTGAACTACCGAGAGTGGAGTGTGGGAAGTGGATAGCATAAGGTGAGGGGTCGAGATTTGGTGAACGGTGGTCGGAAGATGGAGGATGGAGACAGCAGAAACCTGCGTCAACAGTAGTGCGTTTACCAGATGTCCATTGCGAAGAAGAGAGTTGTTCTCTATCCTTCCAAACGCATAAATTAGAAATGTGGCTGAGGGTGAATGTAGTATTTTCACATATAACTCCAGATACACAGGATTCTCAATGCGCAAAATGTATGTACGTAGATGTAGTATATAGAACTTATATTTTAGACTGAAGTAAATCATGGTGTTTGAAATTGCAGTTACATAATGCATAATAAGGCAACTTAAAAATTTCGTTCTAGACCACTAAGGACTCTAAATTGTTTTTTTAACTCGCTTAAAAGCGAGGATGGTAGGCAATTCGTGAATATATTTTTTTTCATATTTGTTCAGGCGTAATATTTTCGTATTTCGAAATTATTTTTATCTTGTAAGTCCTTTTTATATTTTAAATTCGGTTTTACATTTTTCAAAGTACACTTATGTGGAAAGCTGACAGAGAATCAGTTGGAACGCAAACGAATTCAAATAGGTAAACCCTTTCAGTACTTCGAAAGTGATTGAAATACTTAAGCGAAGGAAGTTGTTTCAAAAGCTGTCTCTGAAAGTATGCAAGGAATCTTGATTAAAATAGTTGGTTGTTTTCCACAAGTACATTTAAATAGTATTTTGTAAATTAAATCGACTGAATGGTGCCAAAATAAATTACTACACAAGGTGGAAGACCTTCAGTCACCCTAGATTCGTAATTAATTACATGCTGTTTTGAATGATTTTGTAAGAAACCGTATTCTGGATAGTTTTGTAATTGAAACATACAAATTTTAATATTCTAAAGTCCTTGAATTTCTATATTGGATCATAAAAAAGAACAAACTATGCGAATTGTATTTTATTTTAGCATTCAAGTGAAACTCAGTAAATCAATTTTTCATGCTTTTGTTGAGATATATACATTGCTAAGTTAGGTATTTCTGTTTTTTATTAGTGAGATTATTTAAATCCTTGAGTTCGTGTGTACTAAAATATCCATTATTTCCTTTAGAACTAAGACAAGAACCGTAAAAATATAGAGGATAACCGATCCTTGGACCTGATTACGTATTAACTTATTTTAAAAGTCAGTTTCATCTTCCATCTAGCAAAATATATTTAGAAGACAAATATAATAGAATAAACTTCAACTTATTTATCTCAAAATATGTTTTTTAACTTAGTGAGTTTCACTTGTACACTGACGAATGATTCGGAAATCCTTTCTTGATTAGGAAGATCTAGTTCCATTATTCTGTAATCAACGGGTTGCAGTAATCAAACTTTGCTGGAGCGGAATATCAAGATATAAATTGCTATTGCGAAATCACGATGTTGTCAGGAACGAATGCTTAATTCAGACACGGATTCACAGAGTACATCCCATGTGATTTTCTTCCGGAACTTTGCCAAATTGAGTAATTTTGTGAATTCCTCAGGTAGTATTACTGAAGCAGTCAATGGCATTCCTTTCAGAATTCTCCACATAGTCGACTTACCATGAATAAGAGCGCATAATCAAGTAATTAGTGTATAGGACATTTGTAATAAAAGTTAATTATCTGTGATACGAATGTAGTATAACTCGTAGTACCTTTCAGGGCAAAGGGAAAATCATTTAAAACAGGAAGCATTGTGAAAGTTTTGTCAGAAACAAACATAAACTAGCAGTGCTACAGTAAGGCACAACCTTTCTCGTACCTACTAATTACTTTTCTAATTTATCAGGTCTGAAGTACGTTTTCGGTGTTGCCCCACGCTCTTGCCGACTTTATCTATCGCCGCCCAAACTACATTTTTTTCACATTTTCTCAAGTGTTCGGTCCCCTAATTGTAGAACTGATACATGGTTTTAAGAATATAATAGAAAAGTAAAACCTCGTCGTATATGAGAAATTTTGTTGAAAACTTTGGAGTCGATTTTGAGAAACTGTTTTTTTAACGAATCTGTAATCGCGAAATTTGGAATTTTTTTTACAGAAAACTTTTGATTTTTGAAGGAACGATGTTATTCAACAATGTCAAAGTCAGATAATATCTATGAATCCGATAATGAAGTTAAATAACATAAGGTGTTTGTGAATAATAAGTTCGAATTTCATTATGATTTTCACTTCCTTTAGAAAAAAAACGTGCAGAGAAGAATATTCCAAGCCGAATACTGAGTATCAGTCCAAATGTCTTATAAATCTCGAAACGTCGACGAAGGAAGCATCAAGTTTAAAACAACGAAAAACGAAATGAAAGATTTTGGCCAAGTTGCCTCCATACTCTCCGCATCTTACATATATCAGAGCACCAGGAAATTCAAAAAGACGCTCCGAACCGTCGGCCGATCACGAGATGTGAGTATCCTGCGACGCCCCCCATCCACAGCCTGCGGCGTCTCCATCTAATTGCCCTCTGTCGCACGCGATCGGCAAGCGAGAGGGAGCCACCCACTGATATTACGACAGGAAACGTCTCGGTAAAAGTATAGGTCAGAATTGGGACTCATTTCGTGTTAAAATACATCTCTGCATTTCATTCTCACAAAAAGTTGGAGTACGTTAGGATTTGGATCGAATAATCGACTTGAGACCATTTATGAGTTTGAGTTGAACATGAAGAAGATTTTGTGATATTCACAGTCACGGCCTCAGTTTCGCAACTTAAAATCTGAAGCTCCTGGAGTATTAATCAACGGCGAAGAGAAAATCTGAGATTTAAAATATGGCAGTAATAAAACCTTTTACAAGAAGCGGAAATGAAAAAAAATGGTAAAAGGGTAATGAAAAGGGAAGACAATTGCGAAGACGAAGCAAATTCTAGACGAAGATAGTGAAGAACCGTGATGATGATGATTCAGGCCATGAAAGAGGATGAATACCGTGAAAGATGAAGACCATGAAAGATGATGAACGCCAAGAAAGAAGACGATCGTGAATGATGAAGCCGAAGACAAGGATACGATAAGGATGAAGACCAAGGTGATAAAGGAAGACGAAGCAAATGAAAATACAATAGAAATCCTCCATAGCCCCACTCCACGTCTTACGTGAGGAAAGCGCCCAAAAGCGTCACATCTGATCACGAGCTCCAAGAGCCGTGCACGTCGCCTGCACGGCCGGCGGGCGCGTTCAGCTGCACGCGAGCGGGGGCAAGGCGAGCCGGGAGCCACGCCGCCTCCTGAAATTTCGGAGCATCGCGGATGTGGAACACGTCTCCCCGCGGGGCCACGTGCCTCCATAAATTAACATTCAATTGCGACTGCTCCTCCTCCTCTTCGAGGCGACGCGACGGATGCTGAGCGTATTTTCAGCAAACGGGCGACGAACGGCCTCGTAAAGAGACGCAAGCCTATGTTTAAGCCTTAAACAATCGATCGGAATAAATCAAGAGAGGAGGAGTTGATTAAAATTCTGTCGATGAAATTACTGCTTCCGGGCGTCGTTCATGATTTCACGAAGCAGTCTGCTTGCAGTGAAAGTCCTTGCGAGATTGTCGGGTAAGAGAGAAAAAAAGCCACGGAGAGAAGTGCATAGGCTAGATCAACTTACGCAGGCTAAGTACTTGTAAGTACGAATCGTGTGTTTGAGGGGATATTTTGCATTCGTTTACTCACGCCAACTGGTATGGGTTTAGCATAATTTCGCTGTTTGCTCGCGGAAATTTAATACTTCCGCCCTGGAGTCTGGGAGACATATAAGACGGTTGTAATGTCTCCTCACCTTCAAGAATTTGTTTAAAGTGAGATGTACCTATCAAGAAGAGCATGTTCTTAAAATACGCTTAAAATATACTTGACAAAGGCACGGAAGGACCATGATAATTAACATTGAGGAATTACGTAATTATAAATCCCATATCCAGCATTATGCATCTATTGAACTCAAATTGTGTGAAAATGTAGATCAAAGGAATAAAGCGTCGTACGATATTGCTTTTTTTATTAGGTGTTTTTCCTGCCGGCGGCCGCTTAGACTTTTACGTCCCGATGGGACGCACATTCGACCATCAACAAACTTTGCCGGCTCCTACAATCTGCGGTCAGCAGAACGTGAGGCCCTCCGCGACAACTCATACATAAGAGACAAGGAACGAACAATCATGCCCAAGGTAGCACTACAACCCGCGACCTTTCGGACCGAAGTGCTGAGTCGGTACATGTCCTTTGCCACCTCAGCCATGCAGGTCAGCACATATTGAATTTGATTTTTTTAAACAATCATTTTGTCACTCTTCCCAAAAATTATTTACAAATTTCCCACAGAAGTTTACGATGAACCCAAATCCAACATATAAATATTGCAATGATCTGATAGCTAAATGTGTTTGTTCTTCAACATTCGTCAGAACGAAACTTAACGAAGCTTAGGCATTTCAAATTGAGCAAACGCCGCAGGTATCAACGTTCAGATTTATGTTTCACGCAGTATGAATGGAACCCACATGACACGCTGGCCCGTTCACTCTAATTCCCGCACACGATTCTAATCAGGTAACTGTTCACCTTCATTATGTTAAAAGACCTTCCCCACAACGCTGTGCAACAAATCGGTTTTATTATCAACATAAACATTACATAAATAGCTCAAGGGAACTAGAATATAATCGGACGAATTAAATCGAGGTGTTTCATAAATCAAAGTGGAGCTCTCATTTATCTGTATGTGGTCCGGGCGGGTCCGAAAACATAGCAGCGAGAGACTCCATATATTATCAACGCCCCCTGCTGCAACATTTCGTGGTCGCCGACACTAGCGCTCCCCGAGGCGAGAGGCAGAGTTATTATGGAGGACAGATCGTGACAGAAACTAGATTTCAACCGCAGTTTTTCAGACGTGGAACACGGAAATTAAACCACAAATATCCGAGGGCTACGGATTCCACATGAATAATAGTGTCGTCCGCGTGGTAATGGCTGTCCGACTAGTGGCATCTATTTGGAGGGTGACGAATATGGGAGAAATGGGGACGCTGGCGTGTCGCGACTTTTGGTGTTGAGATGCATTGCAGGCAATTTGTAGGGGAGGTCGAAGTTCTTGCTACCATCGGTGGCAGGCCAAACAATGAAGTACTTGACCACACAAGATTCTTCTTATCTAATTTACACTACAGTTCACATAAAGAATTAAAAAATAAATGTCATAAAAGTTTTACATGGAAAACAGATTTGTATGGTCGTCAAGTAAAATACATTTTTCTTGGCAATTCCCCGAAACAATTACAAAAAAATATTATAACTTGTATAGCTTATTATTCATTGTTATTTTATTGAGTCAAAAATTAATAAAAGAAGTTGCTTCTGATGTCTGATCTAATATTTCATTCAGATGGCAAGTAAGACTCAAACTGAAAGGACAGTCAGCGTGTGACTGTCAGCCAAAGATAAACAAATTGTCCACGCTAACTATTTAGTTCAAACATTTCAATGCCCTGAAAATACATTTACAAGAGGAGAATAACACGCTGTAATGCCATGTGAAACGTGTTGCTGGTAAAAGCGATGATAATAATAATTAAGCTTTAGAAGAGTCGAACGTTGAGAGGATAATCTTCACAATTTCACCAACTCGTTCAGACTAAAATTGCATTGTCAACATATTCGTGAAACCACTAGTAATGCACACACTTTTCACGTTGTATACAAAGCTTCAGGTTAATTCGAGGCATATAAAAAGATAATCAACTTTGCACAGAATGAGCTCGTAAACATACAAGATATGTACCGACAAACAGTAACCTTCTTACTCGCCATTACTTCTCGGCTCATTACAACCAATCTTGACAGGTCTACACTTACCTCACAAAAACTTTGTTACAATGAAAGGAGCAAAACATGAATAACTAAAATACTCAATTAAGGAAGGAAAAACTAAAATAATCACTTCATCAGAAAATACGGAGCATTCCGGACTGACAGGTGCATGGGAGCTTTGCACCTCCCAAAGAGCGCTACTATTTCCGTTTGACGCTGGAAAAACCGGAACCGAGAGCAGCTCCAACGCTCTTTCGCGAATTAGTTGGGCGAACTCCCAGGTGTGCGCTGTGTGCGGCCTCTGAAACCGCCTTTGTCAGCCGAGCAACGCAAAATGACGTTGGCAGATTGTGAAGAAACTTGCCGACAGTGAAACGGATCGATGTCTTTGTGAGGAAGATTTCATACTTTGTTATATAAAACTTGTAGGATGCAGTTTTATACTAGGCTGCAGTGCAAGTTACAACCGCTCGGAATCACAATAACTCATCATCCAGATAAAAATAGTTGAGTTATTTAAATTCAATCTTATCTAGCGCCAAAGATTTTTTTTAGCATTTTTTATGTCTTGTTACATTACATGTATTATAAATAAATTAGTTATAAATAAATGTGTTCAAATTATTATTTTCCATTGAAGTGAAGGTTTGTCCGAAACCGATTCCCGCGTCACATGCTGTGCAGTGTGCACCCTATAAACGAACATTCTAAAAAATGGAGATCCTTAAATTATACAGACGATCATCATTTACCCCACTTCTTTCTTGAACAAAAGACTGTCATTTCAATTGTCACTGGTATTAATATTGTTAACTGCTGCAAATGTATAAAGACGTGTACATTTCTATACGTATACAACTCGGTGCAAATAATTCCTTTTCAAAGTCTCAGAAAATGAAAATCATTTCTATTACTTTCAGTGTGTCAATTCACAAATTTATACGATAATTAATACTTCACAACTTAAAATGATTATAGATGTTTAAAAAATATGGCGAAATGTTTATCAGTTCCGTCGGATACTCGTCTTTTAGTAGCGTGCCTTGAAGAATTCTAAGAATCTCTGAATGTGATAATTATGGAGATGAATGTGAGAGAAAATTCTATCACGGTTAATCTAGAAAGGGAAGAAGAACGTCAATTGCCAAAGAAAACAGCAATAAGGAAAATTTGTTAAATTCTGAGACTGGGTCCCGCATTCGCCTGGCAAGAAATAAGTGCAGTTGCAAAAAATAAGAATACATGGAAGTAAAAAAAATTAACAATAACAAAAAGGCAAGGCTGCAAAAATAAAGAACTTAAGTAACAAGTCTCATTGTAGAAGAAGAGAAGAATTAAATGAAAATTAATTCTAATTAAGAAATTTAAAGATAACCACACGAGAACAGAAGAAATAAATATTATAAATGACTCGAAAGTTTAAAAAAAATGAATAGGTATGATCTAAATAACGGAGTTACAATGGAGAAGTTTCAAATGGTGATGTAACAAGGACTAGTAAAAAGTACAAGAATGTCGAAACGATTTTCTTAGGAAAGCAACTACACAGAAAATAACAATTAAAATATAGCAGATAAAAAGTGAAAACGTGAATATTATTACACAACTACGTGTCAATGACATTTAAACAGCCATAAACAGCAATGAAAAGACATCCCAGACACGGAAACATGGACGCGTCCTGTACAAACGTTAAGCCGTGAATAGAACCGGAAACGCCATTTGGGAGAGGGCCCAAACGGCAGTTACAGCCAGCGGGGAGCAGCTTGCGAACGGAGACAACGTGCGGGGTTAACTGGCACGACGCGAAGGGGCCGCGTCCAAGTCCCTTCCCCTGCCCGGAAGGAGGAATGGGGAGGAGATAATCTGCTTACATCCCCGGAGCTCAATTTCGGGAACCTAACGCGGCGGCGGGCACATCATTATAACTTGGTAAATAGCTTGCGTCGGCGATGTGTTAATTTATTTATGATTCGAGAGAGAGGCGCGGCGCGAGCTCACGTGCGCGTGTGTTGGTGTGTTTGTGTGCCCACGTGAGCAAACGCGCGCGGGGGATCCGGTCGCTAATTACACGGTGGTGACATCCACATTGCCGCAGTAATACGTATTTGATGTGGCCGAGGTTACGTTTGGAGTACGGGTTCTTATGGACATTGAAGTACATGTTTTCCCGACATCTGAAACGATAATAGGTTATTATGGGATGGGGCGGGGTTCGACTCTCAGTGTAGCAGCCAGGATGCTTGTTTTCCTCCGCTAGGCACTGGGGGCTACGGGCCAACTCTACAAGGGAGCTAATAGTTTTCTCCTCTAAAAAACGACTTAATGTGCCAATATCAGATACTGATTGTGTGTTTTGGCAGTTGCAAACGTGTAATGAACTACACTATATATATATATATATATATATATATATATATATATATATATATATATATATATAAACATATATAGTATAAAATACCGAAAATAAATAGGAATTGTTTCACATTTTTTTTCAAATGAGAAAAACGACCCAATTTAGTAGTCGGAGTTCGTGAAGCGTTACGTAAAAAGTTAAAAGTTGTCACTTTAAGGTTCTCGTGACATAAATTTACTTGAGCTCAACTTGAGCATTTTGGTGAACAACGTCATATTAGATTATGCAAGGACGGCACAATAATCATTTTTATTCTAAAGCGTTAGAAATTGCAAACAGGGCCTGTGAATGTAAGACGATTCAATTTCACCAGTGGTTTTTTGTATGTTTTTACTTCCAATGTAATGAAAATTGCTTAGTAGGTTTGTATACATGGCAATGCAATCCACGGCGTGGAAAGACGGGGAGCGATTGCTAGGGACGGTGCGGGGACAGGAGACGGAAGGTGCAGAGTGAGGCGGAGTGGGGAGGAGCGGATGTGGCGGAGTGGGGAGGGGTGCAGAAAGGTACAGAAGTAAAATTACATCCATGTTGCACAAAAGATGGAGATGGATTCAAAAAGTATATATTTTCCAGACTAATATACGATTGTAATAAAATACAAATAAACACACGGGCAAAGCTGGTTTCTTAAGAATGGTTAATTCTGGAGAGGGAGCAGGGCGACATGCCACGTAGAAATGAGAGAGCTCGCTTTTCTTTGTTGGTATGAAGAGTCTAATCCTGTTTTTGTCATGTGGATTATGGAACCCATGGACAAAATTCTGTGAGACATTCTTTTTCTCAGTTTCTCGACATTTTGAAGTCTCTTTGGCGGTGCTTTGTCCTTTCTTCAATCTTCATTTTCTGCATTAACACCTTTCCTAATCTACATTGGTCACGCGATACAGCATCCCAGATGTGAATGTATTAGGGTTCAGGGAAGGGCCGTCATTTTATTTCTTATCCCCACTTGAGGTAAAGAAGACAAGACAGCATGGCGTATTTCCGTCACCATACCGTAGCGTATTTACCCTGCCTGAAGTTTTTGTTTCACTTCGCATCTATAGAAACTGAAACGATTGTATTGTAGAAAGCTCCAGCTTCATTTTTTCTCCAACCGGGAATCGAAACCGGGACTGCCTCTGAGAAAGGTAGCACGAGCCACCCGAGGGGATACTATATTTGAAATAAAAACATTTACAGATACTGCCAATTATAGTAAATCAAGATAATTAATTTTTGGGGAGGAGAGGGTCAGTTTCTGGAATAGCTGAAATCATGAATCTGTACCTTCGCTGACAGAACATTGATCCAGACAATCGCCTCCAATTGTTCTACACCGCTTTCCTTTTTATGTATTGTCCGAGATGCTATTTTTTATCGATGTGGTGGGACGCCGCTTTGACTCACTGTTACCAGAGTGTCTCTACGTCGACACTTGATTTTTAACCAAAACGAATTCATAAAAACTCTGCTAGCTGATTGTTCAGAGAGAACTTCGTTGAGAACATCATTAAAATACACGCGACAAATTGCAAAAACTGGCTGTCGGTCACCGTGAGTTGATCACGTATGGATGAATAGCGTTAATTCAATTTCAGAAAAACAAACTCTCCCCCTTTCTTTTGTGAGAATCTTTCAATGGATTTGAATTGGTATTGTGATTTGCGACAACAATACCAGCTCATTGGCATGCTATTTGAATGCTGACCCTACCATATGCATTTCAGAATTAGCATTTATCATTCTGAAAGCGATTTCTGAAGATTCAAAGTCTCGTTCGCTGTTTTATAAATATTTAAATTTAAAATATTTTAAGTTCAATGAGCTATTACTGGCAACAATTTTGCTCTCGTTAAATGTATACGCGGTAATTGGAAAGATTCAAAACTTCGTCAACGGAGAAATGTAATTACTGTTTTTACATAAACTGTGATCAAAACTTTTGCAATAAATCTTTAGATAAGAAAAAAATAATGCTCAAACTAATGTCAAATAACATTATCTTTGATGAGAGTTGTTGCACGCTACCACTTAAAAATTATGCTAAATATGTATAATATTAATGATAATTTATTAAGTGACCTCTATCCAACAACAAAATTTAATCAAAAACCATGGAGCCGAATTTCAGTTTTGGAGAAAATTGTCTGAACGGCGTAATCCCTAGCGTTGTTCACAGACGGACGGTCTGATAGATATTTTGCCGTCAATAGAGTTTTTGGTTTAAAGGACCACAAAATATGGATTCTGGCTATATCACGTCTTAGAGGGTTTTTTTAAGTTTAGCAACTCAATTTATTCACTTTATTATTACCAGGGTTCAGCAATGAGAGATTTCCTGCCAAAATTCCCTGTTTTTTCCCGCAGCATTATATAACTTTCTCTTCTTACGAAGTCACGTCTTAAGGACGAGATCGTAAAATTCTTCTGGTTGGTACGTAATGCACTGGTACGTAATGCAAGAATATAACCTAGTTTCATTAAATAATATCCTCTAACAACTAAAATCGGGTGGTCAGATTATTGACGTTATAATATTATTTTGAGATGACAACAAATATGTTGCATTGTCTGCCCTATCTCGCTTAGTTCAAATAATTACGGATGGCAAGATACGCTGCCTTCTTATACAATTCAGTTTCGCTTGTTAATGAATATACTTTTTCACAGTGATCAAACGGTTCACAGTGATGGACTTGAATTGAGAGTGCGACTTCCGTGGTCGTCTCTGAGCAACTTTTACTTAGCAGTGCCTGTACGCGCGGCCGTGCCCTGCTCTCCACGCCTCGCCTCCAACAGCCTATTGACACACCTCGCGGCGCGCTTTGAAGCCGAGTTGCCTGCAGCCAAGCCGCGCACACGACCATCGCTCCGTCTGAGCAAACGACGCTCGCGGCGAGCCCTGGATGTGGATAGGCGGACAACCGGGCACCTCCGCACTACGGCCTTTGGCACCGCAGCCGCATCTTCGCCTTTCCTCCTGCCCTCGTTTTCTTCGATTCGTCCACGTGAAATATATAGGGATTAAGGGAAACAATATATAGGGAAAAATATACAGGTTTTCCCTATCAACACCAAGCGAATGCCGAAACAGTAAATTGAAACCTGACCACGGGTCTGCGCACGATCTTTGCTTCCTCTTCCTTGCCTCTTCCTCTACCCAAACACACACCTTTACACGTACATGCACTACTTTTCTAGGCATCGGGAGAATGGTCAGGAGCTTAGAATTTGTCCTTTTTGGTTCACTTTATCGATACATTCAGAAATCTCTTGGAAACTCTTATTTTATCAGCAGTTTCCGAAATGGATGATTTGATAGAATTCGAGAACATTGAATTTTCAAGTTGTGAAATTTCACATTCAAAATCTTGGAAATGTGCTCTTTCTCTGGCATGACCTACCATTACAATCGTGCAGGAAACGTTAAAAGGCCGTCGTAAAAATATATGTTCCTAACAATATTAGCTTGCTTTCATTGTCTTGTACGTCAATCCTGCTGTCAACTAATTACGCCCACATTTGCCTCCAAAATGTATTGCCTCCGTTGCCTTTGATGGCTTTGTGTTCGTCGTTATCTATCCGGATGTCATAGAAATTGCTTCCATTAACATCATTATTCAAGAGCTTCTATCACATAATACTATAATACAAGAGATGCGTGTTGAATGGGAGTTAGAAGCAAGATACATGGAGAACTACTGACGCAAAATTCAGAAGAGAACACTCACTCAATAAATGTTGCAAATAGTCGACTTATGTACTCGTACATTGCGAGATAAATTTCCATTTTCGACGATAGCAGGATGAATAAAATGTGTATGTACTTGATTGCATCTTGTTTTGTTATTGTGAACTTCACATTCTTCGAGCACAATGTAAAACTCTTCAAACACCCTTTGCGTTCAGCGATGACATCGGACGTTAATGAAATAAAATTTTCTGAAACACATCTCAGGGACCATTTGAATAAATACTGTATAGTGGATCAACGAACAGTTCGGACTGCAAACAAACAAAAAGTGGGGAAAAATCTGACAGCGAACGCATTCACGAAAGAATTTTATATTCGAATTACAACTCATTGCATAATTTCTAGATGTGCATTTCAATTAGGTTCATGAACGGTTTCTGAAAAGAATCTTTAAAAGGCGACTAATCATATCCGAAAAGTTCTGAAGAAGAGAGAAAAACATTTCCCTATGAACTTGTTCTCTAATATCCTACAAACAAACAAAAATGCATGTGTCTCTGTGAATGAATACATTTTATTAAAGATATTAAGACATTATTCTTGTTTTCGTGTCTTGACAACTAATGAAAATTCCTATTTGAAATAATAATAATAATAATAATAATAATAATAATAATAATAAATAAATCTCTATGTGAGGAGCACACAATAAGACTCTAGAGGATTTCTTTCTCTGAAATATAAAACCGAGGATTCTCCATCCAACGAAGAGACGTCCCTCCGCCGCTACGTCTTTGTTCGTGGCTGCGGCAGAACAGCGGCGATGCAGCGTGCGTCGCGACCGGCCGTGCAGGACTCCTCGTCAACGTCTCGTCGGGCAGCGCCTGCGACGAACGCCTGTTGCAGCGACGTGCTCGCGCGGCGCCCGTCTGCTTTTTACTGCTGTAGCGCAGGACACGTGATGCTAGCCACAATGGCGGTGGCGAAGGGGATGGGCACATTGTTAGAAAATACTACGAAAAATGGAAGAAAAGAAAAAAGGACATCGATCTTTCTAGAACGTTAAATTAACGTTGGCCGAAAATGTCATATTTTTGTTTAAGAACAGTCCCTTAATCCATTAGACATGATTGGATCGTAATGAGCTACTCGAGATGAAGAACGCCCTGATGGTTGTACCTATTCTCCGCGACAATATCTACCACCGCCGTGTTCGGCTTCTCTAACATTTTTAGATTTCGTTATAAATGTAATTTCAATTAGTTTATGTTATTTTTTTCCATTTTCTATTTCAGACAATTTTATGACAAATTACCGCCTTTCTCTCAGCATTTCTTGGTGCGTTATTTCTCCAGTTTTCAAAGTCCTAAGATTCCTACAGATAAGTACGCAGGATGTAAGCCGTTCCCAATAGAACGGCCATTGCGAGCGATTAGATAGTCACGCCCTAAGAACCAATCCTCAGTTGTTTCATCAGGTCTCTGGTATGTCCTCTAGAGCCCCTATTACTACTGGCACCATCATAACCCTCCGCATCCAGACATTTCAACTCTGACCGGTGATATATTTCAGTATTTGTTCGATATCTTCCTATCCACTATCAATATGCCCAATGGAATCTGCTGAATGGCCTCATTTAGTAGCCATTTTTATTTCTTACATTTCACGACATGATAACACAGAGCTGACAAGTTGTGATTCAACTGTTCATTTGTCTGTATCTCGAAATTCTAAGAGCATTTCCGCTTTCAGATTTTTGACCATCTTGTCTGTCTTGTACTTCCACAACTGATTTTATTACCTGCCAGCTGAACTTTCCGCACAGCCTTTTGTGTAACTGTGTCCACTTCGTCGTGGTGATTTTTGAAATCAGCGTGTGAAATTCAAGAGAGACAAATATAATGTACGCATTATTCAGCAGTCGAATTACAGGTAACTCCGTTTCTACACTTCGTAGCGTATGACGACTTTTTTATGGAAATATATTAAGTTGAACCTAGTCGAATAACTTGACTGAGAGGTTAGTCATTAAAGATTATTACTCGTTAAGAATTATGAGCATCACAGAGATCATATTTGCCAATGAGGAATAGACACGTTTGGACGAACGGATGACGAAGGAGAACTCCGTGGAACATTACTTATGTTTATTAAGCCATGTCAATGGAAATTTTGGAAAATACGACCTGAAAGTTTAATTAAGTTACGGCATTATTAAGGTACAAAACGGCATGTACATATTCAAAAATCTCGTAACTCTCAGAGTGTTCTGCAACTACCATTAAAAACCCAGACTTTTAAAAACTGGCAAATATAATTTCATACCTCAATTACTCTGGTTAAAACGTAGATCGTTTCAAGGCAGCTAGTTGGAAAAAACTATAGTCTAAAATAAGAAAATTTACTATCTAGAAAATAGATTTGGTCTATATTTTGAACAAAAATTGCCACTAATACAGCAACTGATTGCCAAATTTCAGGCACATGGAAGTCACGGAAACTGAAAAATGATTATATACATGATGATTGTTCTTATACCAATTTACAATATTCATAAATAAATAAAATAAATAAGTAAATGTCTGTATTGATGGCGAAGCAAACGCCACTTAGCCTGCTCTTCCACCTGACTACTTTCAAACAATTTTTAATACAAGAGTTCTTGGAAAGAAGGTCGTTACGTAGTCAATTTGAAAGACGAGAATTACGTTCCCAATTTGGATGAGGGTTATTTCACATTGAAGACAAGATTGAAAACGAGTAGATAGAAAAGGGAATACTCTCACATCATTTGTGAGATTAAATTTATTTATTTCAAGTTAAGGATGAATTAAAATTAATGATAAATATATTAGGTTGTACGCTACGAGAATTTACTCAAATTTACAGAAATTATATTTTGTAATTCAGCTAGGTAGGTAATAGAAGGATTGAAAGGAGCTTGTTTAAGTCAGTGAAAGGTTAATAAGTACTACTAAACATTCCACAGATGATTTGAAGGAGCTAATATAGCGTACGCATTTTTCAATTACTCGTAAAAAGAACTAGAGAGGGAGGGAATATCGAGTCAGGAGTTCAAGCATTGGGAGAAATGGAAAATATTGGAAGATAATGTATTTCGTAATGATGGTAATAATAATAATAATAATAATAATAATAATAATAATAATAATATAAGAATGTATCATAAAACTACGGTTATTAAATTACACAATAAAAGGAATTAAAAATGTGGATACAATCAATTCAATTTTAGGAAAGGTTTCCAATTTAAAGCCCGTACTAGAAAAGTATGAAATTATGAAAATTTAGGAAATGTTTACCAATTAAAATATTCTCAAGACTTGAAAACCCGACTCAACATCTCCCACCCGTAAGCAAAAGATGTATATTACATTTATGGCATTCATGGGTATTAACAAACGCTAGGAGCTTGACGGCAATGGAAATTAAAATCCTCGTTACTTTAAACTACCATACGATGCAAACCAGTGTCAAGATAGCGTAATGACTAAATGTTTGGGCTAGGCAACATCCCTACATTGTCTAAACACTGTTCTTTCATCAGTTAAATCACACTACTTTGTTGGTACCGCACTGGTACAGGCATGTTGCTTGCTACGCACGGAGCACATTCATTACCAAACCCTCCCATCTTGGCACGTCGAACCGCCTTCTCGCATAACAGAACAGCGCGAGTGGTGTTTAGACCTTATTATACGACCTATCTCCAGAAGTGAATAAGACCATTCATTTATAAGTGTAGGTACAAGCATATGAATATAAACAAGCATTTTTCTCTCTTGCATTA
Organism: Gryllus bimaculatus; assembly: GCA_017312745.1. Taxonomy (NCBI): domain Eukaryota; kingdom Metazoa; phylum Arthropoda; class Insecta; order Orthoptera; family Gryllidae; genus Gryllus; species Gryllus bimaculatus. The sequence goes on from BOPP01000095.1 coordinate 951,676, forward strand.
ATAAACGCTCGAAACAGACGTCATTTGTTCAAAGCCTGATGAATGCTGTGACTATTTGTTACTAGGCCTTGCGCCTCGTGCCGCAACAATTATTACAAATTGCTTCGCAGAGCAATACATCTCCGGCGGTGGCAGCGGAGACGGCGGCTGACGCAACCCGGGGCCGCGCTGTGGGAGGTGAGGAGTGAAGGGAGGGAGACGGAGACGGCGGACTTCGGACCAGACAGCAGGGTGGCGGAAGCGGGTTGGTGTAGTAGCGAGTTCACGGAGTGGCAGCGTAGAAGGGTGGCAAGGTGTCAGGATAGCGCGGTGGCGGTGGCAGGGTGGCGCAGGGACTGGATGACGAGGTGGCGGTGGCGATAGTAGTGGCAGTAGTGGGGGCGGGGGTGTGGGGGGAAGCGTGCGGGGGCGCTGGCGGGGCGCTGGCGGGGGCGCTGGCGGGGGCGCTGGCCGGCAGTTGTGGTGGTTGGTGGTGGTAGTGGTGATAGTGGTGGGTGGTGAGTGGTGGTGGTGATAGTGGTGGTGTGATAGTAGTGGTGGTGGTAGTTGGTTATTGGTGGTAGTGGTGGTGGTGGTGTGTGGTGTGGTGGTGGTGTGGTGGTGGTGGTGGTGTGTGGTGGTGGTGCGGCGCGGGGGCAGGGGGCGGTGGATAGTGTGGTGACGGTCAATGTAACAGGGGCTGTGGCGGTGGAGAGTGACGGGCAGGGTGGCGGTGATGGCGGTGGCGGCGGCGGCGACCTCGAAGGTGGGCGATGGCTCGAGGGCATGCCTCCAGGTACGCACACGGTGGCCCTAATGCCGCCTCTCCTGATGACCGCTTCATCTAGCAAAACCCACGGCTCACTCGCGAACAATTTGCGTGAAGGATTGCGGTACGTGGGCGGAAGGAATGTTTAAGGAGGGAGTAAGACGGCTCGCCTTGAAGTCGGATTGCTTGGGCGTAAGCGAGGTAGGAGAAGACTAATGAACAAGGCGAGAAAAAAAATATGTGAGGTAAAACAAAGGAATAAGAGAGAGATGAAAAATATCAGAAGAGTATAAAATAGGCCATGGTGTAAAAAAGTAGAGGGATTACATTTCTTGAAACCAACCATTAAATATCAAGCACTGTCTTGATGTGTGCTCTTATCTGTACTACTATTTCGAAAGTGGGTCTCTTCACAAAATCAAACTGTGGAATTGGGAATACATCGAATTTAAATTCAGTGAACACTTTTGATTTGATGGTGTTTACTATTAAATGTTATTTAACGTATTTTCTGATAAAGAATGTAATTAAATATATACCGAAGCACTGATGAATAAGTTAATGTTTATAATTTCTCTCGTAATATTCTATTTCATTCCTACACAGATGGACTATTATAAATGCAGTGCAATTGCGTCAATGCATGTTTTAGAATTAATTTATGTTCCAGGTAGAATGAGTAATACTGCACGAAAAGGTGACTGTGGATATTACTGGAAATTTTACACGCGTCGTAACTACGTAATTCCCAAAAATTGATATTTTTTTACCTATAAGGCCGTTATGTTGGTATTCGATTAACTCTTAAGTTACTCGATTCATCTGCAATACTTTGCAACGATTAAAGAAATGTTTACAGAGAGAGCATGCATAACCACGACCAGGTGAAAAATCTTGACTTATAACATTGTAGCTCCCAGCCGGTTCGTATTCGACATGCATGTTGGGCACGCTTCCCCAGGTATCTTAGCGTTACATAAACAAGTCCTTGAACGATCGCTCTTGAAATCTGAGTAGCCTCTTGGTTTCTTAGTGGAACATAGAATGTTGACTTCGACAGCTGTACTGTATTTGATTATTAGCTTGAAATAACATGTTACGTTCAAAGTGGAATTTACGATGTCTTATAACGAAAGATGCCAGAAAGCGTGGAGTAAATAGAAGTTTCGTATAAATAAAGGAAAATAACAGGCAGGATTCGATGAAAGAAGTCTGAATACGAAAGGAAAGGAACCCAGGTTAAAATGTTACAAGCAAATTCTGTTATTTTCTCGACTAGGTATTGCTTTTTGTATCGGAACATCTCTTCAATTAAAATTACTTCCTCGCAGATAAAATTTAATGGATTAATTTTTGGGCTTTCGTTTTCATGTTACTGCATGAAATAACTAAAATGAAGGTGTAATCTCAATTTACATATCCCAAACAGTTGATCTCGACAAACAAAGAGCTTCATGCGCGCGCACCAAACCCAGTCAGTGTTAACTAGGATGCAATGAACACTAACATTTTACAGGATTCGCAGAGCAGGGCACCGCTGCGTAATTTCATTAATTTCCTTTTCCATGGCGTGTTTTTCCAATAACCGCGATTTGAATATTACTGCAGCGCGCGCTCTCCCTCTCTCTCCCTCTTGAATTTCACCGGGCTTTAGTCTGCGCGGGAGACGGACACGTGTTTCCAGGCGTAATTTAATAAAACGCACGTCCGTCCGAACGGGAAAAAGCCGCGGCCAACGCGCCACCGTGTTGTGAGACGGCGCGGCGGAAAGCACACACTGAACCCATATACGGGCCGAAAGAGCTCACAGATGAAAAGAAAGTTAACGAAATGTTAATGAAGAAATAAACAAATAGGTAAACAAATAAATAAATAAGTAAATACATAAATAAAATAATAATAATAATAATAATAATAATAATAATAATAATGTCAAACGTTTTTAGTACTTTTGTTATCTCAATACCTTGAATGCGATTGCATGAAGAGCCTTCCCCGTTAATACAAATTTGATAACTTGATCTAGATTTCAAATCATGGTGCCATTCACGCGCTGACCCTAAAGGCCTAAATGCAAATTCAGTAACGAAACAAGATAAATAATGTATGCATGCAATTCGGGCAAAACGATTTCGGCGTCATCAAAGTTGGAATATTTTCATTGAGATAAAATAGCTTCGTATGTCTCGTCAGTTAGTAATAGTTCTTTTAAATTTATGTGGTGACCGCATTGTAGACGTAATCAATGAAAAATTACATGAGGGTACTAATAATGTTTTCTACAGCCAATGATCTTAAAGTGAAGATATCTGTGATGATCGTAACTCAAGCGGTGACGACAAATCCTTATTAAAAGTGTTACATTAGAGTGAAACGGCAGCGGTAAGAAAATGGATCGCACCTTTCACAATTTCTTCATCCTGGAAGTACTTTGTAAATAGAAAGTACTTTCTACAAGCAATTTCTGTCACATCTCATGAGAACATGAAACATTTAAATAAAATGAAACCTTGCAAATACGTTTGTCCAAAAAAACAGTCCATTGACGTTATATCCAAGCTGCGTGTTTGTATTTTAATGAAATATTCATTCGGTTGATATGCTCGGCTATAGAGCGCAGAAACTGTGCTAGGAATTCAAATGGTGTCTTTTGCGCCCACTGTGCGGCGTCAGCCCGCCTGATCCCGCTGTTTCCTTCTGCCAGACGGCGCCCATCTCGCGGGATTACGCTCGCGAGCGGTAGGGCGAGCGACACGGCGCGGCGCGGCGCAGCGTCGCATAGTGGAGAACACGGGCGCGGGGCGGGGCGCGGGGTGGAGCGCGGGACGCGGGGCTGGGGGACTGGGGGGACTGGGCTTTTGGGGGGTGCGGGGCGTGGAGCGGCATGGCGCGGTTATTCGTCAGGCGAACGCGAAGGGCACGGCGTTATGCGAGCCGCGGCCAGGATCCTCTGGGGTGGGGTTTTGCAGGAGACTGTTGGGCACGTCACTCTAGCTCGTGGTGTTCGCCGGACTGTTACATCAGTCTCATTCCATTAATGGAATTGTAATAAAATTTCCAAGAAACGAGGAGGGTCATGAGAGACTTGTAACGGGATTTGACAGAAATATCAGTGAGTCAGGAAACCTTTCGGATTAAATATATCACTTTTTTATTTTTTATTTTAAGTATTCTGTTTCTCGACCAATGTAATTCCCTGCGGATTTTCCTACCAAAATATAATTGAAACCGTTCATGTAATATATGGTTCATGTATTGATATAAAAAACCGAATGTCAGAACGCCACAGGTAAAAATGTTAAATTTTATAATTCTACCATCGAATCTCCCAAATTCGGCATTCGGTACAGAAATACGTTTGTCTTTCTAGAAGTTCTCAATTACCTCAATGAACTCCCAGTAAGTATCTACGTACGATGACAATGAAGACAGATGGTATTGCAGTGTTTTCTGAATTCCGATATGAGTAAGATGAGTTTAAAATTCTAAACTAATAGCAAAATATATACTTATTGAAATATGTCATTCTAACAAACTACATTTTCCCATTGTTTCAGGTGAGTGCTGATTGACCTGTTGTCGTTAGATCATTGCTGAGTACAGAAAGCAGGTAATACTTATGAATACTGAAATTGCATAGCGCATTTCCAAATAATGTAACTGTAAGACTGTCATCAGACAACAATTCATTTAATATACTCAAGTGCATTTCAAGTCTATTTTTATTAGCATTAGAAACAATGTAATGTAATAAATAACGAAGACCGATGTAGCAAAGGCTCAGGGATGACACAGTGAAAGTTTATGAGGGAAGGAGTCAATGTGAAAAAGAATGAATTAGACGAGCGAGCAAATATCTGTCATGAAAACTATTAGAATTAAGGATGATCACCAAGTTATCAAAGTTTAGTTTTACCAGAAGACTATCCATGAGTAACTGTACATATGTGTTTGAGAAAGAGAATTGGGGAGATTTGGGAAAAGCCGAGTAAACCAAGGAACTACCAAAATAAACTGAAAAGGCCAGATGGTTGCAGAGAAAATCAGAGAAAAACCATCAAGGAGGATTAGGAAGAAGAAACCTGGAGAAATAGCATCAGAGATGAAGCAGAGTGAGTCGGAGGAGCAAGAAAATCAGGGGGAATCCGAGAATCAGATGACAGATCAATAATGCACAACTTCCAAACCGCAGTGTTGTGTTAATTGATTAATTCCAGGCACGCCAACTGCTAAAGGCATTACACACGTAAGTGTAGTGCATATTTTCAATGCGGGAGGGGTGGTGATCTTACTCCGCCCTCTGGCGAAATCCAGCGCCGACCTACATCGGCTTACGGGCATTTTCCCCAATAAGGTATCTCCCACCACCTGGACACCGCGCCAGCAGGGACACGCGTCACGACTGACCTCCCGGCAAGAGTGATAATGTTGTGTAAGTCAAGGGTGAAGATAGGACAAAGAAGAGGAAGAAAAGATCCCGCACGATCTGCGGCGTTAGAGCGCTGCTCTGGCATTCGTCTGGTGTCGATCGGCGAATCCATGGAAATGTACCGTTCAGAGCAGCCGGCCGCTAGAATTCTCCTCCAGACTGCGACTGAATTCGACCTCGCTGTCTAATTAGTGTCGAAAATTCTGCTACCCTCGGGAATCGAATTCTAGGACCTCCCGGTCATAGGCATTGCAGTGACATCACTTGATGCCCAGAGCCACCTTTTCTTTGGCCTATCAAGGGACGCACGCGGATCACGGCGGCGGCCCACAGTGAAGGTGTGGCGGCGACGGTGCAGAGGTCTACGCGGGAGCAGCTCCGCGCGGGAGATATGAAAGGATTAGTTCCGCTCGAGCGATCGAGGCGGCGCGGGCGGAGGGCGACTATCAGATGGCCGTTGCTAAGCGACCTTAATGAGATTTGACACTGACACTCGCTCCGAAATACCCGCCCCGGAGAGGTAGAGAAGCACGCGCGAGAGGTTTCACGCTTTTCCTTTTTTTTAATGTATTTATTTTTTCCGGGAGCGAAGCGTGTTTTGATATGCAGTTTTTATACAAGACTGAATGCTTGTCTGTAGCATGCGAGCTGCTCGACACAGACTTGATGCAGGGTTCTTAACTGTTGTACTTCAATATCAGCTCCTGAATTCTCCAAATAGATTTTGTTGCATACGATTTTGTATTCTTTTTGTATTCGTAATTTTTATTTACATTCGTTGAATTGGGAAACATGCGAATATTCTCTTTTTAGAGACGTTTGTTTACTACCCGTCCGCAACCGCCCGCCCAAGGTCCGTATGTGCCCGACGCTCCTTTTGATCCGGCCGCCGTTCGTCTTCTTTGTCTTCGGCTAGCGGCGTGCGTTAACACAGACCTTACACATTATGACGTGATCTTGTACGAAGTTACTTGTGCTCTCGCACGGGAGGTCCCAGAACTACGAGTAGACTATCAACCCTTGCCTCACCGCCAACACGCTGCACTCACGACCACTAACGTCGCATTCCGAGAAGGTGGTTGTTGTTCTGCATTAGATGAAATACACTAAATTTAAATACCGGGCAAGCATAGCGGATTATAACTGGGAGACTATGCGATTACCATTATGAATTATCAAAGTGAATATTGCCATTTTCGTATATCAAATGCAAGGCCAATCAACACTAATTGTTGTGTTGTTTATTATATTTTAAAATGCAATTATATATTTCATATTTCAAATAAAAGAATTATAAAATGACAATCGTTTTCTAAATATTGGGCATTAAGATTAAATAATGATATTAACAATCATTGTTTTATTAAAAATTAAATGTTATGAAATCCCGGAAATGGAAAGGCAATGAACAATGAAATGAAACATTAAAGACAAATTAAAAATAAGTTAACTTTAGATAATAATAAATTTACTCGCTGTTGTGAGAAGATTTTGTATTACTTTAGAGTGAAACTACATCGGCAAGAAAACGAATCGCACCTTTCACCGTGCATGTACATAGGAAGTACTTTCTACAAGTAACTTTCTGTCAGATCTTACTAAACCATTAAGTATTGATATAAACGGGAAAAAATGAAAACGTATATAAAACGTAATACAGAATAGACAATATTTTACGCGATTTCATATCAAACATAATTACAGAACGGTGCGTAATTCTTTATCTTCATAACACTTCATAATCTTGTAATATTCCTTACATTATAATATGGATTTTTATACCGTAAGTAAGTAGTAAAGTAAAAAAGTACATAAATAAATAAAAAAGTATAGAAGTAAAGGCTTAAAGAGTATAATTTAAACCTCGCCTTCATAACAGCCTTTCTATATGTTGGAATGCATTCTATCTGTTGGAATTTCAATAGATAACATAAGATTCGTTATATGATTATTCGGTGCAAGAAAAAAAAACGAGAACTATTATTATCCGTCGATTAGTGTACGTTCATGAAGTACGCCAATCCACTTACAGTGTCAACATTTTCTACTTTTATGTTTGAAAAATTGAAATTAGTTTTTGCTTAAAGTTGTCTCGTATAAAACAAGTGATCTTCTAGTCATGGAAAACATAGGTGAACATTATTAGCGAAGTGTGAAAAAAGAAACTTTGCAGACTTACTAAATTTCTTTTCCTCACAACTTGTCGACAGACACCTTGTCTCGACAACCTGGGGCATCGAAGGATCCTGTCTTTTCGTTGTCTTTGGCGACATCTGCATTTCTACAGTTACAACTATCGTTGCGTCAACAGTAGTGCAACAAATGACGATCTGGGGAGAATGTGTTGATTAACCCTTTCAACAAATTCTGTTTTTCCTGAAGAAATATTCTACAACTTTTTCGAATCTTTGAATGTATTTTGTCAAAGAACCAGCTGTAAGTTATTACTGAACTTCCTATTCTTAGTAGTGCAATTTGATCAAAACCTTGTGTTGACATAGATTGCCAATTGATAGCAGGTAATTAATGAAAATACTAATAAACTGCTGGTTAAATTTAATTTTATTCTATGGATGAATCTGCAATAGAATTATTTTAAGTGATCTTTGCGAAATAAATGTGTTCGTCTCTTACAGTTACACCTGACAAAGATATGACATCGGAAAACAAAGACGAGTTTGGTACTTGTCCTTTCGATTCCACCCATCAAGTACTGAATTCCGAAATGGAAAGTCATGTAGAGAAGTGCGCAGCTAGGAGAGTTATGGCATTTCATCTCTCTGAAAGTAACCGCGCGCCCCAAGATGGCGACTCACCCTCCCTGGCTAAGGCGGGTGCACCCGAAGGAGAGCACGCGCCTGGCGACGGTGTTCAGTTTCCGAGAACGGACTACAGCTTTCCGGACGACGATGACGACTGGCTCACGGTCAGCGGCACCAGCGATTCAGACAACTCCTTCTTCGTGGAGGAGGAAGGGGACGAGGGTCTACCGGGGGAAGACAGGAGAAGCCCTCCACTCAGACGACAAGTCATGTCCCTGAGGATGCAGCCGCCGCCGCCGCCGCCGCCGTCGCCAGCGCCGTTGACGCCGCCGCCGCCGCTGCAGCTGGCAGCGCGGTCCGAGTCGCCCCGCTCGCCGCCGGATAAACCCTCAACGCCGACGGAACCGGCGATGTCACCGCCGCAGGAGACAGTGTTGGCGCCTTCGCTCTCTGCAGGCGGAGAAACACCCACCCCAGCCATGTTGCAAGGAGACGGCGTTTACGTTCTCCAAAATGATCCTCCGTTGAAGGAAATACAGACTTGATTGTTAATATGTGAAAAATATTTTAACACAACGTAAAACATAGCTGTCACTTCGATGTGAATGAGTTAAGTGAGTGCTGGATAACAATACTACAATAAGAAGAATTCAAATAAATTTTATAACGACAATTTCAGGCATTTATAAAGGCAATAAGTAGCAATAATTTCAGGCGTTTCGCTTAGTAATGTTTTGGTTTTTTTAAAAATATTATGCGTAATTTAATTCTCAGTAATATGATGCCAAATAAGTGACATTATCATTGCATAAATGAAAGTACTGTGTGGTATAGATGTCTTAGATATTAACTAAATTTTTGCCTATACTATGTGAATTTAAAATCATACTTCTTTGGTACTTTCGTTCTTGGATTGTTTTCAATTGTAATACTTATAGACGATTTGTTAGAGTAGTTCACGAAATTATCTTTCGCGCTCTCAATCAGATTTTGTAGGTACATCTTGGTTGACTTTCTTGATTTGTTGCTTGGTCATGAGAGTGTAAACCAATACATACCCTGATGTGAAAAGTAATGTCGATTAAATTTTAGTTTATGTTGCATCATCTTGGATATTTTGAAATGGTGATAAAGAAATAACTCTCGTTTATCACTCTAGGCAGTTTTGTGCAAGTACATACAAATGTATTCGAGATAGTGATACAGAAAATATACTTCTATGGTTGACACCAAAATTCAAAATCGTATCTTCACTTTCATTATATTCGTAGTACGTATGGAGAATTCTCAGTTGGCCAAGGACACATTAAGATGGCCATGTTTTCCCAGGTTCAAATGTCAAGGAAATTAAACAATCCACCGCCTGCTAGTCGTACGCCTCATGAAGCACTTTGGTTTTCACTATAAAACCGACGCCTGCTTACAATCTTATTATAGCGACCTAAGTATTGGCTTTCCTAATAATATACCTTCGGCCTGTTACTTATCAATGAAATAATTATATCCACCAGTGGCAAGAAGATGAGTGCTTCCAAATTGAGGTTCTGACTTATAATTTAGCTCAAGCAACAGAGCTCTAGTTTTCTTATGAGCTACGTAGTACAGTGGGTCCAGCAATGCAAAACAGCGAAAATCTCATTAAGATTTTTTCGAATGAAAGAAAGAATTTAAGTTAAATCTGTTTCTGTAAAGTATCTACCAATGTCGGGCATCCGGAATATGCGATGTTCCTAAAACGTGCTTCCTTTATATACAATGTGAAACGACATTATAAAATTTAAAAACCACTTTCTGTCCCAAACTCGACGTTGTGTTTCTCAGTTTTTGTCAATGATGTTTTTTTAAACATTTTTTTAAAAAAATAGTACGTCTTTAATATTTTGGGAAAATGCTATAAAAATGCATTGTATTACCTATTTTAAAAATATTTTGATTTTCTGTTTGCTTATAAGTTGATTTCTTGGCTAAATTTAAACTATATTTGATAAGATGAAAATTATTTATTACATGAAAATTTGTGTTGCATGAAAATATAGTACTTTTACTTTGAATCCACTTTTATCCACCTCACTTTTTGTAAAATAAATTTTGTTTCATTCACTTCTGTTATTTTTTTACATTTATATAATAATGTAAATAATTATATACTATTTTTATGAAACAATTTTCTTACACAACTAACTCAGCGTTAGCCTTAATAAGAGTGCGACCACACTCTCGCTCTCTTTGGAGTCCTCAATTTACACAATTTTCTTATTGTATGGTTGGGGTGAATCGTAGAGGATTGGGAATTAATATCATCAGGCTAGAAAAGGAAATGGGTAATTAAGGTGGTCTGAATTTATCCTTGGGGAATCTGGATTGAATTCTCCTGTGGGTGTAGGATTCTCGAAGTTGGAAGGAGGCAGGGGAAGACGGTAAGATTTGGAAAAATGTATTGGAAAGTTTGGAAATGTATCTATGTACTTAAAATACTGTTTTGGTTTAGAAACGAATTAGAGCTTTCTACACAACTAAATTTCATAATTTTTGTTGTATAAGAAATGGGCCCCCAGATGTGTTATCGCAAGCTATAATAGGTTTTAAAGTAAAGGTAAAAGTATACCATATATGTACATATATTGGAAAATATCCATTTCAATTACATTTTCAGAAGTATGTTTATGTAACTGTGTTCACCATCAGTTACGATTATATTGTTCCAGATTATGACCATATAATGAAAAAATGAGATTGCTCTCCAACAAATATTTTAAATACCTGTCAAATTAATTTAATTTAAAAATAGAATAAAATGTATAGCGTTTTAATAAAAAAATGAGAGCAACTATTTCAGAAAATAAAACATGATTTTATTGCTATTCATCCTAAACTGCATGGAGACAGAATATCATTGTAGATGATCCGGCAACCCAGGTGTGTGGGGCGCGGCCTAAAATGCTCGCGGAGCTTGAAAGAACGCATCCACGCAAAGGGCGCGGGCCCCGAGAGTCGCTCTCCTGACCGGACACTCCCGTGGATTCGTTTCGACGCCAATGGATTCGTTCTCCTGTCAATTAACCGGCCATTCTAATTCTCGCGCCGAAACGCCCGTGCTTCCGCTGCCACGGAACGGGTGCCAAGGCAGACCGCGCCGCTATGACGACAGCGACCATTCGAGCGTTGGGCAGACGCATAAAAAGTAAAACCACAAACAAATAGTAATAGTAAAGAACTAATTTTAGAAGATTGTAATTTACGTGGTGAGATATCCCTTATATAGTGGTTCCGTGGTGTAGTGGTTATCACGTCTGCTTTACACGCAGAAGGTCCCCGGTTCGATCCCGGGCGGAACCACAAAGTTTTTGAAAAAAGATAAACGTGTAATTCCGACCCTGTTGATACGAAATCAAAAAAATAATGCGTTTATCAGGAATGGAAGCGCAGCGTGTTAGGTTAATTGAATAAAATCAGTCACATCTAAGGTTATGTACGAAACGCAGATGACACGACTCGAAAAGTAGTACGAAGTCGTGTCACTTGTTCATCTTCATAAAAGAAATCGAATCAAATTGAATTATGCGTCCGGTGTTTTTTTAAGCGATTCATTACACAAAATACAAGCTCGATGATAATTCCATCCGCTGCGTCGGACTCGCAACACGTGTTATCGCTTACGAGTGGGTGCAAGAACCTATTTACGAGGTTCGCCCCTGGGATTGCATTTCCATGTAGCGAAGCAGGAAGATCAAGCAGAGGAGCGGGTAACAAACGCGGCGTCTGCCGGAAACGGCTGTGCGATAAGCGTGCGACACGTCGTCGGCGGGGGGAGGCGGAGCCGCGAACAGCCGCAGGTAGGCAGGCGAGCAGGCTGTCGGGCACGTGGCCCCTCCTCCGCCACCCGACGTGCTTGGCACGCCTGTAACAAACCCACGCTTTGAGGATGCCACGATCAGCCTGGTGGTGGCAGCCATCTGGACGTAAAAACGTGCGAAGTTCTGAACGAGAAGGAAGATTCTCCATTCACAATTTGCTTCCTCCAAAAATATTTTCTGTGTACAAAATATAAGGCGAACTCGAAAACAAAGTGAACACTTTATTCCAATAAGGAGAAAAGGAAAAGAACACACAAGCGCGTATCAACATCGATGACGAAGAAATTTAAAAATAAAGTGATTTGCCGTTTGCGAAATTATTTGAAGGTTATACCAGGATGTATGTACATGGGTACTATTTAAATGTTGTGTGATAGCATATGTTATTCAGGTATCTATATTACTAATTTCTAATGCGCACTGAGATTGAAAGAAAACTATGCATTATATAGACACTATGCAAACTATGGACACCTCTCACATATCCGGTCATGTGAGAGGTGTCTATATATATAGGGCACCGCCTACTCACTTGTTGCTTAATGGAGGAACATGGCAGCACTTAATGGAGCTTAATGGAACTTTTTTCAATATTCGTAGTATGTAAAGAACGGAGTATTTAGATAAATTGCTGAACTAGGCCCCGTGAAGTCACAAAGAGTTAAGTACCTTGAGAAACCACGCATTCCTGGATGGGGAACTGACTGGGAACCCCTTTTACTAACGGGCGCCAAGCCACTGACCGAAGGAAAAATGGCAACGACTGCAACGTTAGAGAGCAAAAGACAAAATGAAACGAAGGTTTACTCCAAATATAAACGCTAAATTCGCAAAAGTTGGCTAAGAGACGTTTGCGAACGAGGTACCACAAAAACAAATGCTAAACTGATTGATGAATGTTGAACTGACAATTCTACGTTATTTAGCGTCGGGGAATTTTTAATGACTCATTAAACAAATACTAGCTCGATGATAATTCCATCTGTTGCAACTGGAATTCGACCTCGACAAGAAAACAATTATGTTTCAAAACACCGATCAATTACTTTATAATTAATATTTAACTGTCAAAACAAAACTAAAAATACTAATTAACACAACTGAGCCTCATTAACTAAGCGTCCAGGTCATCTCAAGTTGTCTGCGCTTTATCAGTTCACCGTGACTGCCGCAAAAAGCGGGGGGATCCTACGCCTACAGAACATGCGTTGACTGCGTCTCCGAGAGCGGAATACGAGCTAAAGCGTAATAAATACTAGGACATCAGAGGCATTTCTCAAGGGAGAGATACTCTCTGTTCGATGAAGATAGTGTAATAAACAATGTTTGCCTCGTTCGAACACATGAACCGGCGGTGGTACCACCAGTTTGATATTTTAACTAGTGCAAAATTGTGATTATTGACCTTCTTCAGGATTTCGTCTTGGGATTTACAAATAAAACACTGAAAATTCAAAATCATGAAGCACGAAACATCGATGTCAAGAAAGTATCGGCTTTAAAAATCGATATTTAAAACTTCGTTGTCTTTAAATTAACACGTATCTTTGAAGATTGATGTTTGTCAATTTTGTTTAAGTCGAATCGTTGTTTAAAACATCGATGTTTTTAAATAAACATAGATGTTTTGAACATATCGACATGGATGTTGCATCCCTAGCTACGATGGACTTATAACACATGTTATCGCTTACGTGTGGATGTAAATACATATTTACGGTGACATATTTATGGATCATACGCAGTTGTTACAAATTTAATGTGAAATTAAAACAAGATTAATACCAAGATGTACATGAAGAAGGCACATCAATTTTTGAATATTCACTTTATACATCATCATGGCGAACATTAGTTTTAGCAATCAACTGGGAAAAAGGACATAATAGGTTGAACGCTTGGGAACATTTCGCACTTTGCCAATGATTTTTTTAAAGTGTTAACAGTTTAACGTTAGAACCAATCTTCGACCAGCTCAGTCATAGAGTGTACAGTCATAGACCGACACAGAGTGTTCAGTCATAGTACATCTTTGTGCGTTACAGACATTATTAAACGTGCGAAACGTTATAATATTGTCCAGCGTTTAATACCAGAAATACTCCTGTTTTGTGCTATTAAATTGCACAGAATGATTTAAAAAAATAGTCAATTTAATTTTACATTCATTCGAGATCCTGCACGTTTCTGGCTACCCGTGCATGCATGGTTCGGGCAAGCTATGCATGATAGCGGATGTTGTAGGATAAAGTGCCTTATAATTGCATGTGTGCCTACTGATATCTAAAAAATTCTACATGATTCGTCTTAAATCTGTTTGATAAAATACATTTTTTTAATCTTCTGGTTGCCCCTGGGGAATTATATTTATGTGACGTACCATACGTTTACCCATGGAATGTTACCTTGTGAGTAAAACAGCATCCTTAGACTTGAGCGATGATTTCGAAGAGTTGACATTCATGGACGTACTTAGGTCTCGAAACACATGACCATGAGCATTACTTGAAATGAGAGTGTAATTTCGTATATATTTTGTAATGGCCGCAATCACTCAGTACCTAAAACGAGTTTTACAACAGAGGAGGTAATCTCCAAACAATGAAAACAAGGTCTGGGTGCTCCCATTTCTCATTGAGCAAACAGACCACGCTCCATTCGTTGACTGCCAACGCGAGTCAACAGATTCACTTAGAGCTTGAACGCACCGTACAAACGAGCAAACCGTGCTGTAAACAGAGGCCGCTCGCGCTCGCATTTTGGACGGGCAAGCACGACGCAGGGCCGGGAAGAGAAGAGTGGAAGGGAAGAGATTACGTGGAAAGGTGAGGGCCTGCAGGAAGTAAGGTGTTTAGCAATAGTGCACCAGGGAGGAGCAACGCTAGGAAACTGGGGCAGAAAAAGGTTGGCAAGAGACAAAGAGTGAAAAAGGACTGAAGAGTATGTGAGAAGGAAAGGAGTGGGTCATGAACCAGGTGGGGGCGAAAGTGGAGCGGATGCGAAGCGAGGCTGGGCGGGAGAAAGTGAAGCTGGGCGGTGTTGGGCGGGGCGAAAAGTGTTGGGGCGAAGCGAGTGAGGGTAAAGCGTGTCGAGGCGAAGCGGGTTGGGATGAAGCGGGTTGGGGTAAAGCGGGACGGTGCGAACCGGGTTGGGGTAAATCGGGACGGGGCGAAGCGGGTTGGGGTAAATCGGGACGGGGTGAAGAGGGGCCGGGGCGAAGCGGGACGAGTCGATGTTACGCGAGGCGAGGCGCGAAGAGCGGAAGCGGGACGAAACTGAAGCGGAATGTGGGAGCGGGGCGGAGTGAAGCGACGCCGTGGCGGGCTGGAGGGAGGCGGGGCGAGAGTGGAGCCATCAGCGCGATACGGGCTGCACGCGGGCCGCCGCCGATATTTCACGCCCTCGTGACGCGGGCGGGCGGCGCGGAGCGGAGCGGAGTGTTATCCGCTCACCAGAGTGCGTAGCCGTGCGGCTCCGCCGACGGGTTCGCTGACTGATAACCGGCAATCTGCCCGCCCGCGCGGCGGACAACGGAGGGCCGTGTTTGTCATCCCTCCCGAGCTCGAGCCAGGCTTAGCGCTGGACAGTGATTGGTAGGACGAGCGGAGGACTTCCGAGCGCTTACGAGAGCATGTAAACGTCATTTTTCAACAAGTATGCTGTTCGCTGCCGCATTGCATCATTCGTACAGGGGATGTTGATGTCCGCTGCTCTGTCGCGTAAAATCATTGTTATTTTGTGCAATTACAATAAAATATGTAATGGGTGCATGTCAACGATTCATTTCCGCAATTATCTGTCAACAGACTGGAATGAACCCATTAGTAAAGGATGTCCCTTTGATCAACAGTAATCATAATTACAAAGTTTTTTTCTGAATCAACTTTAAGTGATAATACGAACTTTCTACACTCTAAAAATAAGTCTTGCACTTTTAGTATTTAACATGTATTTACATAATGTTACTGATAAACATACCAGCTTGCATACTATTGGCCCTACATTTGGTCGAATATCAAACACCTTTTTTTTTTTTTGTTTGGTGTTAGTTTTCATTTAGAGTTTGGAATTGCGGAATTAAACGATACTGAACGTGACGATAGTGCTTTATGCCGATTTCAGTTTGCGTAGAGCATAAGGGCCACGCGTTTCGAAACAAGTAGCCGAAAAATTTCGGCCAAACGGCCGGTCGAGCAAGTGATTGGCTGAGCACTATCAAGCTTGTCAAGTTACCTGTCAAGAGCAATCGGCAGGAATCGTGACTCGTGCTTCGTGTTAAGATTCCGACTGCATTGCTTGTGTATTTTATACGCCGACCTTGGATTATAATTAATAACAAGCCTAAATCACCTCCCCCCCCTCCAAAAAAAATGCCGTGACCGGAATTTGAAGAAACATTCAGAGCTCTCTTTGTGCTCGTTTCTAAGAGCGTCTCTCCACAATTTCATGGACATAGTGCTCAGATGGGCTTCATGTGTGATCGAATGTTGTTATTTTTCTTCCAAGTCGCATTTGTGCTCAACGAAAATGCTTACCACGAAAGCATAGAATAAAGAACTAAATTCACCCGCAAGTTTCGTTCAATTTTGTATCTCCCAAATATGGTAGTTTCCTTGTTAAAATACAAACGTCTTCTCTTACATAAGCCCTAGTGGTTACATGCTTGTTGTTTATCTTCCATTATTTCAATACATTCTCGTAAATTGTCTACGCAGTTATTATGCGATTTAATAATACCAAGGTGAACTTTTACCGGCATGCAATTATTGCACGTTATGGGTCTCTATATGTCTTTACTATCGAACCCATGAATATTAGCATGCACGACCAATAATTCACAATTAATAGTGTCGTATAATGTGTGCATATACGTGCAATATATGATGCGGTGGACTTTGTTTTCAATAACGTTTGCTCCGCATACTCGTAAACACATTATTACGCGGCGCCTTTAGCAACAAGAGACACAAAAAGGGCCGCCAAAGACAATAATAACAAAACCTCCAGCCACAACAGCGGCAGGGATGCGTCACCAGCAAGGGAGGTAGGGAATGGGCAGGTAGAAGGGCCTGGGCGGGAGAAAGGCAGCTGGGAAAGGCGCGTTTGAAAGCGTTGGTTGGGCCTGAACGCGGGAGACGCCCCCGGCCGCTCCCGCGCCGCGCCGCGCCGCGCCGCGACCTCGACCGGCCGACGAGAACGCACCGGCGTCGTCGCCGCGGGCGGGCGGGCGGGCAAGCCCCCGCCGGCCCCCCCCGCGGCCCCTGCGCGGCCCGGCGCGCGAGCGGAGGGAGCCCGCCGAGGAATAATTACGGCGCCGCACGCCAGCCGCACGCACGGCCCGGCCCCACGCGCTCGCGTCGCTCTTCCGCACGCCGTCTGGAGGAGCACGGTGACCAAAGCACGCCATGGCGCAGCGCGGCGGCAACCGCACGCGGCATATTGCACGACGACAGATGCATGTGCTGGGTTTTTTAAAATATTCTTTTCGAAGCTGGGCTCAACTATCCACGCCTTAGTGCACATACATTGTATCTCCATTCATAGTCATTTTTGGGTTAATATAAGTTTTGGAGATATTTCGTTCAAATCCATGTAGTATTTAGAGATTGAATGTACATACAAGGGATCATGCTCTTTTCCAGAAAGCAAATATTGTCGCTCCATAATGAACTGCAACGTTACAAACTTTCATTGACACTAGCAACTCTGAGCATACAATATGTGTCATCTTTCAATGCTCGTTATTAATAGTTACTATACGTTACGTTTCCTCTTGAAATCAGAAATGCGCTATCCAAAACGCCCAACCCGAAGGATGAAACCGAAAACGGTAACTCGGCCAGATCTCGATCAATAAACTAATCGTTTCAATAATGATTTATTGATTAGTGATTCCGGACTCGTCAACTGCTAAGTCATTAGTCCCGTAAGTAGTGCATGTTGTTCCTAGGAAGGTGGCAGTGATCTTCCCCCATTAAATGGCCAGATCCGGCGCCGACCATCTAACCGATTACAGGGTTTACCCTCAACCAGGTATCTTCCACCAACCGGGCACCGCCCCCTCCGGAACAAGCTCTACCCTCCCAACCGGTCCCCCGGCATGCGTGTTAGTGTGTGTGTGTGTGTGTTTGTGTGTGTGTGTGTGTGAGTGAGTGTAAGTAAGGGGTGAGGATAGGACAAAGAGGAGGAATGAAAGATCGCGCTCGGTCCGTGGCCCACTTATTAGGATACTTCTTCGGTATTCGCCAGGTATTGATCGGAGAAACCACGTAAAACTATCGATTAGAGCAACCGACCGCTAGTATTCACCTCCTGGCAGCGACCGAGCTCGACCGAGATATCTAGCCATTGTTAAAAATCCTGCCACTTCAAGGAATCAGAGTCAGAGGCACTGAATTGACATCAGTTGGTGTCCCCATTATTGAATCACCTCAGCAGGTGACTGAATAATGTCATAATGTCGCGTTTAAGGGTCCTTGATCAAAGTACTCCAATACGGTAACTGCACGCTGTTACAGTGCTGGACGCCTGATTGACCGAAATCTCCATTTAGCCTGTATCCCAACAACGCTGCCAAACCCAACTAAAGCACCTTACAAAACTCACCAGTTCAAATATTTCAATCTCCAACGGCTAAACGCCATCCAAAATGCCGTCGTCCCAAGCATGTGTGTCGCTTACGCGCATTTGGAATTACAGGGACCAAAGCTCACCATGACTCTACACTCTGAACATTAAACTTGGCTGGAATTTCACTCATAAACTTATATTTAAAATTCGCTGACCGAAGAATGCCATCTGAAATTAGCTGATTGAAATTCGTCGTTCGAAACTCTTATGCAACTCGTCGACCAATGCACACAGTCTCACTTCATGTGCCGCTTATACCGCCCTCCCCCCAAAAAGTAACTGAAGCACGCACCTTTAAGAACGTTGCTAACAATTTCTTTCTGGTTTTGCGTTCTTACAATCCTGTATGACTTTAAGCCATCAGTTTCCATTCATTTATTTCTTTAGTAACCCTATATGAAACAATCACTCAAACCTCACCCTTGAGCGTACACTATAATCAGCATTCAGTCCATTTAATAGTTTATCGTTCATCGTCCATTTCAAAACTAAAACTGGAAGAGAATATTTCGATGATCGACACATCGAAATTTCGTGAGCTCCTCTACAGTAAGTTTCATGGTTTTTAATATTCTGTTCATTTCCCCGGATACGATGTAAAAAACTGAATTGTTGCTGCAGAGATTGTTTCAAATTGGCCACTGTATAACAATCATATTAAAATTTACATTTGTTAATAGAACAAGTACATTTATGATTATTTCGAAGGTTGTATTTGTCAAGCATTATTTTCATAACTGGAAACGAACATCTGGCAAGAGCGACCAGGCGCTCTCCATTTCTGTGGGGGCTCTCGTTCTGTGAACCGGGAGTTGCTGCTCGTCCTTCTTCATCTGCCTTCCTTCCAGCGCGCTGCAGCGGCTTGGCGTGTGAGAGAGGAGTTCGCTTGTGCCCAAATTCCAGGAACGAGCTCTTTGCAACACATACCCAACGCATTCTGCCAATTTCCTCAATTTTCTCGTTTTGCTCCTGGCCTAACACTTTGCAGTAACTTTGAATAAACATGCAATCTAATTACCACGATTTTTGGCTCTGAATAGAGAATGTTATTGAATTCTCAAAGGCGGCTCTTATCGTACCAATAGAGTAACATTATTTCTAATAAGGGATTCTCTACCACTATGCCATGTATATTTCCTCAGCATAATCAGACGTTTGTGCTTTGATGTGGCAGTATTGAGTATGAAGTGACAGCTGTTGAGCTTTGAACATTACGCATGTTAATGTAAAAATTCAATTTTTAATGGAAGTCTGATTAGACCTTGCTTTGTTGGTGATGCAGTTTGTAGAGCGAAAACAGGACGTCTGTTCGTGTAATGGAAAAATGGGTGCGGTTAATCATAATAATGTGACGGTTTCAAATTTCATTACTTTCGCTGTCTGTGAAGACGCGCATGGGATTTCAAAACCCACATTACAGATTATTTTTTTCGTGATAGTTTTATGTTGTTTACACTAAAGTCTTGATCGCTGCTGTGAATGCGGGTTATGTTCTCTTCTTTCCAAAGTGGTCCCATTAGAAACAATTTGCCTTTCGTTAGAATTTGTTCATATTAATAATAAGATTTATCAATAGAGGAAAATAATGTAATCTCTCTCTTATAAGTTGGGCAGCACTGTCATGGAAGACTGATATGAATGTAGTATAAAAAATTTAGGAGTAAATATGTAAACAATGAAGTTATAATTGAATAAAGATATAGTTCGTATTTGAAGAATGATATTTGGACAGTAGTTTGTAAGAGGTTATCTCTATTATGAAAAAAATTGATTGATTCAAAATGCTTTGTAAATTCGTTCTTAAGCGATATGCTCTGGAAGGATAATGCATTCCGGTGCTTCGAAACGAAAGTCGTAAAATAAGTTGAAATGAAAAATTGTAGGGAATGGCATACATTTCTCGAGACTCATAAATCTTCCTTCATAATCCTGCAATCTTTCGTATTTCGTACTTATGAAAGGCTCATTGATGCACCAGAAAAAACTCCATGCATTACAAAGAGCCATCATTAGAATCTTAAAGTCAGAATATTATTTAATGGCACTTAGATGAAAAGGCGTTCTGTTATATGAACATACCTCCGACAAGAGCCTTCTATCGGAATGAAGTTTACAAATGAAATAAATAAATTTATAAATGAAGTTTACATTCTCCTTGTTTGGCATTCCAAATGCTGGTGTACATATAGTACGTATTAATCATTTCATAAGTTAAATGAATATAATTTTATACTTGTTACCAAAAAATAATTAACTAGGGGATGCAAATTCATCCAGTTTCAATTCGCGAAAACATATAAGTAATAGCATTCAAAATGGTCACCGTGTGTTTTTAATACATAAAATAAATTTGACATTACTTTTGCATAAATAAATCTCTCTTTTGTGAAACTAAATATCCTATGTCACATTTCTGCATTCATCTTTGTCTACGAAACTTTGCCTTCATTATGATTTCGAATTTCTATACTGTTCACGTCATAACTTTAAATTGTAAGACACGTTTGATGAGCACTGATTAACTTCTTCAAACATTTCAATTCCTGAAATCAAGTAATCATTAAGCATTTACCAGAATTCCATAATTTGTACAGACTGGACCATAGCGAACTTCGAAAGTAAAATAAATTTTCGTAAGAGGTCTCTAAAACGCTCCAACCCAAACAGAAGCCGTACGAGTGGAAGGCGAGGGTGTAAAACCGCGTGTAAGAGCTGGGATTGCGGGGACGACGTTCGCTGCGCTCCGCTTCCCAGACGAGTTTTTCCGCGCAGCCCAGGGCCACGCTTGGCCTGGTCGTCGACTCGCTCTCAGCTGACGCCCCCCGGCGGCTGACGCGGGCCTCGCGAGCGGCACAGTGGTCTCGGAGGAAAGAAACATGGAGCTAATGAGCAACTTGTATTGTTAAATTCAATTAAGAGCATGGAGTCGTGAGGATACCAACATAGCGGGTGGGGTACCCTGAATGGATTTCGTACTCTTACCATTTCTTTACACACAACTTTACACTTGGACTTTATAATAATTACACGTTACAATGATTACACATTTTATATATTTTTTTAACGGTACTCTACAAAACTATCCATATCAGTACATCAAAATACTAGAAGTATGCACATTTTATATATTTTTTAAACGGTATTCTTCAAACTCTCCTTATCAATACGTCAAAATGCTATAACAATTTCTAACAGTTTGATAACTTCATTACATTGTGATCTGTATTCGTTCGCTGCTACCTGCATTCATAATTCACTTTAATATAAGCATGAGTTAGGGTAATGATCCCAGAGCTCAAGTAATCGTGCACAGACTGCTCTTCCCGCCGTAGTACGTTGCACAGTTGATTACTGTTTTTGACGTTAAATTAATAAATTCATTTATTTTTACGCAGATATCAATAATTTCATACTCATTCATCAATTATTCAAATCTTATTGTGAATATCAAATTAAAGTTCTACAAAATTCACACTAATGACTGTCATCCCCACAGAAGAACCCCACCCAACATTAACACAACAATCGCTAAATTGACATTCTACTGAAATACACAAATCTTAGAGGAATGATAAATAATGTGATATAATAAATGTTAACTGTAATACTAATAAGTAGATGAGTGATACTGAATAAATGAACGAGGATGAGAAAATGAGAGTAACCAGGAACGTTTGCCTGGCTATTCTGTAGGGTCTAGGATTCGCCCGTCAATTCTGAGAAGTTGAGAGCGCATGTGTTTATCGCGTCTCGGATCGTTGAGTTTCTTTCGTGTGCTGACCACGTCACGGATCGCATTTCTTCCATCCTGAACCACTGTGCGACGCGTCGCGCCGATCACTTGTAGCAAAAATGTACGCGACAGCACTCGCGGGTTTAGAGCCGGAATAAAAATACCCGCGCTGTTGCGGCGCGCGGAAGCACGCGATGCCGTCTGCGAGGCCAAGTGGCGCCAGACGACGCGACGAGGCGGTGGCGGTGATGGTCATGGTGGAATAGGTGGTGGCGACGATGGTGGTGGATGAGGTAGGTACAGGTAGAGGCGATGGGAGTTGTGGTGGGGACAGAGGTGGCGACGGCGACGGCTTCAGAGGTGACGGCGGTGGCGGTAGTGGTGGGTTTGGTGGTTTTGGTGGTTGTGGTGGTTGTGGTATGTGTGTATGTGGGGGGGAGGAGGAGGCGGGTTCTGGGTCTGGCACTAGTGCGGCGGAGGCGGCTTAGCAATGGTGACGGCAGCAGCGGCGGCGGCGGCGGCGGCTGCGACGGTATGCTGGTAGTGGCGGTGGTGACGTTGGCTGGGAAATGGCAACGTACGGCAAAAGGACCGACGTAAGACGTCGTAATCCGGGCCTCTGTGGCAACTCGCATTAAGATGCTAGAAGATGCGCAGTTAGCGAATATTTTCCATTAGCGAACGTCAGGTTTTTTTGCATCCTTCCGGATGTTTTGGCACAGGATATTAAAGAAACGAAAAACGGAATGTAATTCTGTTCAAGAAGTAAATTACATAAAATGTAATTTAAAAATATTAATACTTAAAATTGGAAGTATAATTACAAAGAAATTATAAAGAAACCATCAAGGAATGTAAACCACAATAACGTCTCAACTTAAGTAAAAAATCAAATAAAATTGTAAATGGATTCTTTTGGTCGTCATTATTTCATGTGATGTAAATTGTCTTTATTTTTAGAATAAAATCTTCGACTTGCAATATTAAATTTTTTCTAATACAATCTTTCTTCATTATCGACATTGTTTTCCCTTCATAACACACTTTTAGTAGGAGCTGAGTTGTTGAAAATGTGAGTAAAGGCAAATAATGTTTAACATCAAGACAAATTTTATTTTATTGTGAGAAGAAGCAATTATTCTGGAATATATACGTATCGCTAATGATCTTGTTCATGCTGCCAAAAAAAGCAAAAAAGCAAACAAAAAAACCGCAATAAAGAAAGTTTCATGAGAAGAAAGAATTAAAGGATGTACGTTGTTCCTTCATGCAAAGACATGATGTAAACCATATCAGTATCAGGTCCAGGTTTTGAAAACACATACACATATTTACTCGAATGCATTTAATTTAATTTCAATCTCGAGAATAACAATCATGCGAATATGTTTATTTTGTCGCGACACTGGCTCAAAAAACATGTAACAATCCATTTCCCAGAAAAAAACTACAAAGCAAAACCAATCTACCATATAGCTTGAAATCTTACGAGAGAACCTTCACAAAAGGAAACTGATCGGCCGTTCGTTCGGAGAATACTGACACGAAAACCACGACAAACCAATCTCTCTTTGCTTGAAATCGAACATCAAACGTCCAATCTTCACTTGACCCTCTGCAATTTCCTCAATATCTAGCCGCCACACAAGACGGGAGGGTGGGAGATCACGGGTATCTCCTCCGATTTCTCCCCCCGGTTCGTTTTCCTTTGTGAAGGAGCACACACACAGCGACCCGGCTCTTCTCCCTGCCTCGCTGGACGGCGCCAGCGGAGCGCGGGGGGCGGGGGAAGGGCAGGGGAGAAGATGGGACTGACGCGGGGAACTGGGCCAAAACATCACTGCAGAAACGGGAGGCAGCGGAAATGAAGGACGAACGGGATAAGGAAGAGGATGTGGTGGTTGATGAGATGAAGTGACAAGAAATGTAGGTAACTGTCATAAAAGTGAACGAGACAGACGTGATCAATGCAGCGAAGGAATAGAGGATACCTGAGGTGATGGAGGTAGTGAAGGGGCTGGTTTGGGAAGTGGAAAGGGAGGGGGAAGAGGGCAAAGGTTGACAGCCGAGTGAGGGTGACAGTGATGGATTAGACAGAATCAGTGGGGTGGAGTGACGTGTGGCAACAGGGCTTGATCGTATTGTTCCATGAAAACTGAGAGATTGTTTCACGGCAAGACCTCCTCAGCAATAAAAAGGAAAGGAAAAGAAGGAGGGGGGAAATACCTAGCCAAGGGAACCTTGCAGACGAACAAAAACAAGAAAATATGTAAGGTAAGTAATAAGTTAATTATAGAAGAATTAATGAGAGGGATCGGGAAGGGGAACGAGTAAAGCTTGAACAGTCCGGTTAGTGGAAGGAAAATATAAACGGTAGCATGAAAAACTTCTTTGGGCTGGTGTGAGGGAGCAGATGGAATGGGATGTTTCGGAAGTGCATCCGTCAGGAGTATTACGAGTAGTATTTCAAATTATGAATATTCCCGTAAAATAATCACTGTCTAGGTTAAATTTCGGACGAGACGTTTAACTCGTCCTTTAAACATACTTTTATAACGATTCACTTGTTATGGCCACGAATGGAATCGGACTCATGACTACCCAACTAGGTCATATCGACTTCGTCGCAAGTGCAGTATAATTTACTATACTATTATATTACTTCATAATGTCTTTTAATGTAACTTATAATCCACTATCAAAGCAGATGATAATTGTGTGGTTGGAGAAGCTAGCGTACATTTGACGTTATCACACCACAAGGCCC
>BOPP01000095.1:976758-1006002 GCA_017312745.1 Gryllus bimaculatus
CGCCCTATCAGATCCTCCGCTCCGAAGAGCAGGGCGCTCCAGAAAACGAGGAAAGGCGCGGCCGCTGCGGCAAGGCGGCGCACAACACCGCGCCGATGAAGGCGGCGGCGGCGGCTCAGGGCAATCGAAGCGGAGGAGGAGGCCGTGATCAGGGATCTCGGAGAGGGTGCTGTAATCCTCTGATATCTGGAACTTTAAATCCGCGATAAACTGTTCAATACACTTCACTCTTGAATAGTTTGTAATCAACTCCCAACTTTATAGAACTTCTTTCACTTTTTCTTCAAATGAAAAACAAAATAGAGAGAGAATCTTGCCGGAAAGATTACTCAAAAAAAAGTTATTTCAAATATTAACCCAATTATTAAAGAAATATGTTGTTTTTTTTAAATTCGTAAGCGTCAGTGTGAAGATTATGAAATTTTACATAATTTGTGTTGTTTTCTTTTCCGTTTTCTCCTTCATTTCTTTTTTTTATGATTTTTTGAATCTTACTCTATTATTCTGTTCCATTTCTGGTTTAATCTTTGGTCTTTCTATTCGTCTACTCTATTTTTATTTCCGGTTCGTTAACATTCGATTTCTGCGAGTATTAGCTTCTAATAAGTGATAGCTCGTAATGAATAGAATTTATAAAATGCCAGATTCGATTGTAACATCTCAAAAAAAGTAAGACAAGTAAGTTGAGAGAAAAATCCGTTTAATTAATAACATTTTAAAATTGTCAAATGGTCGTCTTAATTCAGGGCCTTTACTTCCGACTCTGCTAAGAAAAGTGCTACTAAAATCTGAGATAAATTTGTAAATAATACAATGTCTATTTCGATATTAAAAGGGTATCATTATAAAAATATAAATGTCAGGTTTCGAAGTACGTTTAAGCTTTTGATGAGAATCCAGACTAGGGGATGAGACATAGGCAGATTCAATGGAAATGTGCTTTATTATTTCAAGTGCATACCATCGGAAACAAAGAGATCAAGGAAAACAAAACGTTAAGCAGGAAGAGTCAGAAGTCATTACACGTTCTATGTTAGGTATCGATACAAACACCTTCACAACAAATATAACAATTTAAGCGGGATACTACACATACAAATCACGTATCCGGCACGACTCCCTCCCCGAGTTTTCCGACAGTGTTTTATTGCCGCACGCCCACTTGCGGTCCAAGTGATTTCGCTCAGCTGGTCGCTTCGGCACCGACTGGGAGCTGTTCGCGGGAGCCGCGATGCAATCAGTCGTTCACGGCCGCCGCGCCGCCTGTCAGGAGGCAAAATCGGCGCCATCTGCCGCGGGGGCTTCGCCTTCCCCCCACGTGCCGGCGGTTCCTTTTGGTGAGGGCGGACGCTGCCTCATCGCCGTCAGGATCACAGCGATGCCGATAACGCGCAGCTGTCGCGTCGCGTCGCGTCGCCTCCAGCCGTTCCTGAGCCCGGAGAACGCGAAATACATTACCCAGGACGATGTCACACCGGTTCCGATAATATTTGCGCACGTATCGAAACCGAATTCATTCTACGTCTGTTAAAAGTACACGTACGTTATCTGAGGTAGTACGTGATAGTTTTAACAGACCAAGTTCCCGCGTTTCGTGTTTACCTTTTTATTTAGACCAAGTCCATCCATGTGTATCCCTCCGAGATTATCTTGATGCTTGGTATACCATTCGTATATCCGGTCCACGTTTACACTCACAGACCTTCAGGGTATGATCAAACACTACCATGTGACCGACTGTGATAGCTCTTCAGCCACACCGTTGAGTCTGTCGATGAGAAGTCGAGTCATGACGATGGTGGACTGGCTTACCTGATTAAAAATTAACTACTGTCTGGAGGATAATTCTAGCGGCCAGGCATTCTGATCGGTAGTTTTCCTTGATTTCTTTGAACAGTGCTAGGCTAATGCTGTGTCACGGACCGTACGCAATCTTCCCATTCTTACCCCTCCTTTTCACGGACACACAATCTGCATGCACTACACTACTACCACACAACACCGGAGATCAGTCGAGAGCTTAGAACTTAACCCGGCTGGTGTTCTAAGCGGTGGAGGTGCTGGATGGGGGAAACTCGCATGCAGACTTGTAGATAGATGCCAGATTTCATGATCCTGCGTTAAGAGGAACATCGCCACCTCGTAGTCAATAATATGCACTACACTTACAGAACTTGACCTAAGAGTAGCTGATTTGACGAGAATCAAAGTCAGTTATTCAAGAACAGTAACTCGCATTTGCGTTTGCCCGCGGTCGGTATAAGTGGTACGTCTTCATAACTACTAGTATGAGACCCTTAACAAGGAGGTTTTTCGTCGAGTGCTACGAAATTTTTGAATGACCATATACAGAACTAATTCATTAAAATGGTCATATCGCTGTCAAGGAATGGCATGAAGCAACCTTAACCCAAAATATTAGTTGAAAATTCATCTGATGAAGATAATACGTATAAAATTCCCTAATATGGAATACGTTCCTAATGTGAAATACCGAAGTATTAAATCTGTATTGAGGTGACATCTCGAGACAAAATTTGGTAATTACTTTGAAGAGACCTCTGATCGAGCTGAAATAATGTTTGTTGAGTTGAAGCTCTTGAGTGAAGTGGCAGAGCGTGTTTTCTTCATTCACTAATCCCCTACCCCCTTCATTCACTACCCCACTAATTAAGGGTAAGCCAAATGAGGAATTTATTCAGACTTTTTTTGGACCAAATATGGTGTATTTCTATGCATATATACATTATAATATCTATATTTATATATATACATATATATATATATATATATATACATATATATAGATAGATAGATAGATAGATAATATTAATTACACTTGTTTATAAAATACTAGGTTAAATCATTATCTACTCTAGTCTTCAAATCTGCGCTTATTTGTGACGTTGAAGACGAAAATGTTACAAGTGTTCCACATTCGGGCACTTTACTCTATATTTATGTATACAATTATTTTTGGAATAATTTTAAATTTTATAAATTTATATTTTTACAAGATGAAAATAACATTCTAACTCTAAGATTAAAAATATAGATGTTTTAAATTATTTTTGGGGTCTTAATTTCCTGACATTTCTTACTCAGTATTTAGTTTCTATATATCACATTTGAATTGAAGCGTTGTTAGTTACCATTTGATATCAATTTGCACTATTAATTAGCAAATAGGCCATTCAGAATTACAAATTGTCTACTTTCAAAATAATGAGTAAATTTACTTCTGAAGAAAACAGTAAAAATCACTGATATCTGTTGAACACAATAGAAGTGAATTTAAAGCAGTTCAAATGATCAATACTTTTTATACTACATAACGCAGTTTTCCAACAAACAGTCCCTTCTCCGTCAGGATCCTTTAAATTTCCTCCTTGAGATTGCATGCAATATTGAAAATTACAGAACGGAACTGTTGGCTCTATTTTAATATAACAGCACAAGCAAACACGAAAGATTATATTCAGCTAACATTGTTCCGCTCCCACACATCGGAGAAGCTGTTCTTGCCGTGGGCGGACGGGTCCTTATCAATTATCTCGAGCTGCCGGTGGCCGCGCCGCAACGCTCGCGAAGGAAGGGTCAGGAGCGATGACGGATATTGGTATTCCACCCGGCAGCCGCGCAGGCCGAGGAACCCGAAAATTTGATTATCCGACCACGCGTGGAAAATTTCATCTCACGCGTGGAAGTTGAAGCTCTTGTTTTGTTGTCGGACGAGGAAGTAATTAGAAATGAGGAGAGGGTGGTATAGTTGAACCAACAGCTCGGATGAAAGTAATGTAGAGACTGAAATTGCTTGGCAGGATTTACTCGTTTGCGATACGCAAAGTTTCAGGTTAGATATATTCGTATTGTTTTAACGTATGCTTTAGTCTGACTTCAGGTGAGTTTAGCTTTCTTCCACGTTGCACCTAATACTGGGGATTGTTGATGTTTCTATGGTTTTATGCGATTGTTTGTAGAAATGTTCTACTTATAGCACCCCGATGTATAAGTTTTACTAGGTCACATATCCACTTCACCTCTTCTTATCTGCAGTGTACTGCTTTGTGACATGAACGGGAATCTAACTTCTACAAAGACGAGTAATCTTATCTCAACTGAAAGCGAAAGATTTCACAGTTTGCATAATATATTTTCTTGTTTAGAGCATGCTGAAATTACACCGCAGTAAACCGGAGTTACAAAATCTCGCACAATGCGGAGTGCAAACAGGTATCATATGCTAATGTTGTATTTTTGCATTTAATATTACAAGGAAATTGCGTACTGGTATTCTTAAAGTGTATGCATTTAAATCATTTCGCAAGAGGAAGCATTTAACTTCGCTGAAAGTGCAGTGGTACAGTGAAGAAAGACTAGGAGCTAATGTTGCTGATTTTGTTGTCCCAGCCGCAACCCCCACACCTACGAAGAACCGATATCATCTCCACTTTTTCCTCAAGAACCGCCACATCCTGCTGCACTCATTTACAGCAGCGACCGACATTTCTTTTGGACACGTTACTCCGCAGTAGTGCGATGTAACATCCCCGTGTATCCGCATCCCCATTAGAGGAACAATGGCGGATAAGGGCGTACCGTAAGACGTGAAAGTCGTCGTATCATACCGACTTCTGAGTGAGGTCACAGCTTGTTTCCTGGGGCGCGCTCACATTGATACGCATCGCGCCCACGCGGATAATTCACCGACAATGCGTCGCAGACCGGTGTTGTCGCTCTCGCTCTCGGGGAGCGTACGTGCGGCACAATGGAAGGCGCCCCACGCAGCGCGACCGCCGCGTCGCCATTAACATTCGCGGAGCGATAACGTACCTCCGCCGGCGTTCGTTTTGCCAGCACGCGCGCGCGGCACACGCCTCCCATACCGTTAGCAAATCGCGAGAATGAATGAGGACGTACAGTACAGCAGCAACTAACCTTGATTTGCTGCAGAATGTTGATTTATTTTAATAGTTTCCCCTCCACTGTTTCCCTCTGGAGGGGTTTTTTTTTTTTTTTTTGCTATATTTCGGATACTTTAAGCTTTTGCCTTGCTGCTTAAGCAGCTAGAGCGAGGAGGGTGTCTTTGTCTTAATAACCAATTTAAAATTTAATTTAATGCAATGGTAAATTTAAAATACCTGCACATTGGCATGCTTAACTAATAATAAAAAGAATATTTAACTAAT
This sequence comes from Gryllus bimaculatus, assembly GCA_017312745.1. Lineage (NCBI taxonomy): Eukaryota > Metazoa > Arthropoda > Insecta > Orthoptera > Gryllidae > Gryllus > Gryllus bimaculatus. The sequence goes on from BOPP01000095.1 coordinate 981,948, forward strand.
TACTGAAGGAATTTTTCTTTTTTGATTGATGAAATTCTTTTTTCTACATTCACACATGATTCACACGTGTTTAACATTATAAACTCAAGCATAACCATTCATTTTACTCCTTCACTCCCAGGAAACCTGATTTCATTTACACATATTCTCGAAATTGTATTTAATTTTTGAGCTATCCTGATAAATAAAATGTACGATTTGGTTATATTTGTTATATTTTATTCTTCGTGTACAACATCCTTCTGTGTATCTAAGTTTTGCTTCAAAACAAATTGTGTTCATGTTTACAACAGTGAAAAATATAGTTATTAAAACATTATTCGCTGGCCTAGCCATAGAGCTGATATCGTTCGTTTTGCTAATATTATTTCAAAATTGATAATGGAACATCTCATGTGGCACATTTATGGGGAGAAAATGCAGGTCATTTTTAAAGAAACAATTACCTACTGAACAAACGGAGTGACTTAACCAAGATGACTAATAAAGAGATATAAAAGAAGAAATAATAGTTTCCTCAAGAGTCAAAACCCATTAGACCGCTCCTTGCTCACATGAAAAGAATTGATTGCTGTAGAAAAAGAAGATTATTTCTCTGGAGAATGATACTCCCATATAATCTGGACCGTTTGCACACAGTTTTCATACGTAAGTTCATATTAAATGCCCTTGAGAATTAGTTTAAAGAAAAAGCAAAAATAAAATGGAAGTGGAAAAGTTGCATGTACAGTGAGAAGAAGCTCATTGAGACAAAGGGCATACTAGAGCAGCGAAAGTCCAATGAAGGACATAGGTTTCTAACAAATGAAACTGCACGATGAAGAAGTATTCTGTGGTCAAAATTAAGAGCTTTATCAAGAATATTATCAATACGTTTTTTAAATCATATCATTCTAAAATTCAGTATTTTTAAGCAAAATTGTCATAATGCTTATTTACATGTTATTAAAGAAACGCCTTGTGGCCGAAATTTGACAAATATCGGCATGTTTTTTATTGTTATAGGTTTCTAACGAACGAGAATCAAGAAGTTGAGGATAACATTTTTATTGATTCCATGTTCTTAATATTTAATAAGGAAAAAAGGTGTGTCAAGTCAATTAGTACTGAAAGAAATACTGCTATGATTACTAATAAAGGCAATGGATGGCATTTGTTTGTCCATGTTACCTGCGCAATTCTACTAGTCATGCAAGGAATGGTTTTATTCTTCAACGTTCAAATAACACCGTTAAATGTCAATCTACATCAATACTACTCTTCTTTATCGAAGCATAGGCTAAGTCCTGTCTAGGGTATTCGTGGACTTTTCAACTCCCCTTTAATTCCAACTCAGTGTCAGACCCAGAGCATCCACATTCACGCTTACACATTTAGCAGTCGAGCTGCGCGAGTGCGGAAGAAGTTGCTGGATGGAACCTGGCATTCGACAGATGACACATTCACACAAGCGCCTATCGAGATGCACGCCCGCTGCCTGCTCTGAAGCGACGTGACGTCACACGGGCGGCAGCCAACCCGCTTTATCTGGCGGCTGTCAACCAGCGCGAACGCCCTGAGGCTGACGTGGGGCGACGGACGAGTGCTCGCCATACCAATGAGAAATCGCCCTGCTGCGCCTAACGCCATCAACACGAGACCGCGCCGCATGCGCTTTGGCGATCTCATCGGCGCTGGCCGAATGGAGGCGGATGAGTGATGGGACCTTGTTCCGACGCCGCGATGTACAGGAGCATGGCTCCGACCTCGAAAGCCGAAAAAAGCAAAACAACTAAAAATAAAAAGGTTGACTCTAAAGTTAATGTAACTTGGCACAGGTTATCCAAACAGTGCCATACTTTATGATACTAGACTGGTCATTTCTTTTAAAATCAGCCCACAAAATTCGACTAGCTTCTATTTGGATTTTGGGGGCCTTGTCTAGAGACCACGGTGTATAGAAGCATGTCTGACCGCCAAAACCGAAAAAAAGAAAAAAAAAGCTGGCTTTAGTGAAAAAGGAAACTTGCTACAAAGTTTTTCAAACGCTGCGATATTTTATAATACAGGACATTTCTTTTATAATATGCCCAAAAAATTTGATGAGCTCCAATTTTATTTTTACTTAGGTTTTTTGTAGTTGTCATGGAAGTTGGAATTTCAGTTTTACTCTTTTTAGGATTTCACTAATTACTACCTAACAAAATATTTAACAAAATGTTGCAAAATCCCAACGTAAAATGGAATAATTAATATTATTTTGTAATTGTTATGAATGCACTTTCTGTATTTAAAATACGCGCTAAGATCATAAGATTGCGTTTACTAGTGTTAGTTTTGTTACAAGCAGAAAAACATACACCAAATCGAACAGTAGCATGGACTAAAAATTCCTTTCCAAAACTTGGGCTTATAAGAATCTTCACATTCCTACATTGACCTGGATTTATGAAAGCCCTCAAAACTATTTCTCGTAAGTTTATGCAACAACGTCAACCTAGTAAAGAATTCAGAAACCTTAGCATTTAGTATTGCCATTTCGATAAAGAGGCGATTGTCCACCACGTCTCTGTATGTATGTATGTATGTATGTATGTATGTATGTATGTATGTATGTAATGAATTTATAAAGACATTATTGCAAAGTAATTGCTTCATTAACTTATCGCACATGTGGGCATTACAGTAACATAATAAATGCTGCGTTACTTGCTAAATCTGACACTCATTTAGCAAGCAAATTTTCAAAGAAGCTACCGAACGACAACTAATGCGCTGTAAATTGTTGAAAATTATGTGTCATATAGCAGTGTGACATTTCATACGTTGCCGAATAAAATGAGTTTCTTGCATGCGTCTGAAAGGCAGAGTAACATTCTACGAGTCACAATGAGCAACGCCTCCTATTTACACGAATTCTGCAGCAGCCTTCGGCACTCATTCAACGAAGTCATCTCCTAATGCGTTCCCGCCTGTGGAAACGAGACGCTGGCTTTATACGGAGGTTTCATGAACGGCGACAGAATAGTCATCACCGTCTTGCGCGGGACATTATGAAACGACAAAGACAATAAGGACCCTGCAGCTGTGCGCGTATCAAGACAGCAAAAGAAAGAAGAAAAAAAAGGAAAATAAACATAAAGGCGTTTATTTTGCAACTCACCCGAGTACCATTAGTCAAGGGCACTCGGCAACGCATTCGGAGTATTCCTCAACAAGAACAATATCAGCCTCTTCAATTGGACTCATTTTCGTTGACGACTGTAATTAGAGAGCAAGCAGCACAGCGGGCCATGGGGAGGTCTGGGCCGCTCTGCGTCCTTTGCAGACGAGTGCTTGTGACTTGGTCCGACAGCGCACCAAGATGCTCTGGAGGAGATCCAGGGCCCTCGAGAGATTTCTAGATAAACTGTACGAAACAAAGCACAAGGGCTACGCACGGGTCCGCCTTCCCGGTACAGTCCCGGTCACGACTCGCTGCATCAGCAATGCGTAACAAAGAGGCTGTGAGAAAACTCTGCTTCACGGGGACAACATTCCGGGTTTTGTTTCGCGCTCTTGTCGTGCGCATAGAGCTGGGGTTCCCAAACTTTTTCTTTCATCGACCCCTTTAAAGAGAATTGTTTGCTTCGTGAGACCCCCTTATGCTTTTTCTGTAATATACAGCATCCATAATAACGACCTTCAGAATTGCACGTAAATTGTGTGAAGATAACAATTTCGGAAATATTTCAATTTTCAATCATCTAAATGGCTTCCGCTTTTTAGTGGCTGATTTTCTAATCCTCATTTTCATACAATGGTTACCAAATGTTGAATGTTTGTTAGAAGTTCTCCTGGGCTTATTGCGGAGAGTACTACTTTCAAGCACAATACAGAGTATTGTTGTGAATTCATAATTACTATTTTTTGAGTTTTCTGAACATCTGAACTCCTAAGGATGAATGACGAATACAAAAGAAGAGGTGTGAATTTGTAATTTATTCTTATAGGTCTTTTGCTTTCTGTCAGAAAACAATTGTCATTATTTTTTGTAATCAATGGTATTTTGATTATACTAATTACACGCCGGTTCATTTTCGGCTATTCAACCCCTATCGACCCCTTGATTATCACTGGCCCTCTACAAAATCTCATCGACCCTCACGGGAGCTATGCAGACCCCAGTGAAAACTTTGGATTTAGGGTAGTGATTCTCAAAACGTTCCAGAAGACATTGATATTTTACAGACCTAGAGTACATGTCCTGAGGTACTCTCAGTGACAGTGGTGGAATTATAAATCTGTAGATCAGAGGTAACCAACACTAACTGCACTTTTCACAATTGGAAGTACTCCGACCAAGAGTAAAATTTACATCAAATTAATTAAAAATTCAGGATGCATTGGCTGAATATATGATGGGATCATTCACCACGTAAACATTCAGAGCGGAAAAATGTAATAAATTGTTTTTCAAATTTCAATAAAAAATAGATTTACTTTTGGGTATATCGAGAAATTTATTTAGTCAACGTTTTTTATCTTCTTGTTGGTTTTTGTTTTGACTTTACAGAAATGTTCAAGCTTTGTGTCTATAGTGTTCCGTTTATTTTTTCTAAAACTGAAAACTGAAATACTGGTCTAGAGATAATTAAAAGAATTAAAAGTATGACTCTTTTACGTATTGTTAACGATTGTATCTCAAAAAATTACTCGAAATGTACAAATATCCAATTTTACAAAGAATGGAAACAGTAATACAATTCAGTACGCACACAGGGAAAGTTTATTTGTTACGAAACCATGGGGACATTAAAAGGATCCAAACCAAAGACGAAGGAAAACTAGTTTTTTTTCTGTTAAGTAATTTATCTTTTCTTAATGAAAGCGAAAAGAAATATCATGGCCTCCGTATTCTTCAATCGAGCTATTAATCTTGTCGCTTCAATCTAATTTGTTCCGCCTCTGCAGGTCTCACAAAAAATTAGTCGACATGCGTACAAGTGGTAAGGTACAATGCAAGTGTATCACACTATAACTCTTGAATTATTACCAGCTATGTAGCAACCAACCTAATAAAAAGAAGAGCTTCATTCATGAAATCAAACTTGTACATAACTCTGAAACCAAGAGAAGGCAAACTGACTTTTTATGCAGTAATATAAATGAATAGGCAGACTTTGGCTTTCGGACTTTACAGATTACGTATTTCCAATACAGCACACAGCGAATATTCCGAATTGCACGTAAGATTTATTGCTTCACGCACATATGGGGTAACCAAAGCATGCTTCGCTTTATTGGTCCCGCTTTGCGCAATTGTAGAGTCAGCCGCGCGAGCGGGGGCGGCTCCAGCAAAGCGGATACCCCGGCGCGGCTCTCGCACCTCTTAAACGGCCTCCAGAAAATAACTGTACGATTTACGCCCGATATTTATGGGCGCTCATCAATCTTGCCAGATTTACGTTCCGAAGCGCCGGAGATCCTCGGCTTGGGCTCTCGAACACCTCTCCTGGCCCTCCCTTCGAGTTTCAGGTCAGAGGCGGAACAATCGAGTGAGGGCAGAGGGCGAGCGAAGGGAGAGTTGGGGCAGTTTCAAGGGTCAGCATGTGGAGGGGGCGGCAGTGCCAGGGGTGGCGGTGCTATTGGTTGTGGAGGAGCTGTTCAGTGACACAGACGAATTTGTGCCGCCAGCATCGCTCTCGTGACCCCGATCGTATAGAAAAAAGGTAAAAGCCTAACCGGTTGAGAGAGCCATAGTGACTCGTTTAAAAGGGTTGTGTATTCGCGACCATTCCTTGGCATGGACGTTCGTGCTTTTGGATTACAATTACCACATTCAGAGTTCGAACTCTACCAAAAATACACATCGTAAGAAAATGCCTGAAACAAAATGTAAATATTTTCGACGAAAAAAACACCTGTGATATACCCAGCGCAAGTTCGCCGGACAAATTACATGGAAGAGTGTTCGAAATTTTATATGGAGTAATGTTTTATTCAAGATTGGGCTTTTCTGGGTTAAAAAATTGAGAAGTATTTTATTCCATTCGCAAGAATGACTTATGTCTAAGATTCCTTAATTTTATTCTAAACCTGATGTAAAAGTATTATTTTTTCGCAAATATTTTCGCAACTTATTAGATAATACGACGCTTTTGCGACAGTGAAGGACGAAAATGTGATGGAAAATATAAATTAAATTCCTTCCTCCGGCCGAACTGCATCATTTAGATTGCAACTAAACATAAATGATTTACGAACGTGCATACAGCGTTAGGACTGGCCTACAAATGGTCGCATTATAATATTAATTAAAACGCAGCGTCAATGAAAGCAGAGGGTTACCGATCATTAAGCTGTTGTGGTGGGAGGTGTAACGATGACTAAGACGGCGGTGGCCTTCGCATGGTTTGATGGTGCCGGATGCAAAATGTGTCTACAAACTCTTTCTTGAGCCTAAGTAGTATTTGATCAGAATGTTAGAATGGTGAGATCATATAACATCTATATTACTAATTTCCAATGTGATCATAAATTGAAACAAAAAATCTCCGGAACCTTCGGCCACGTAAGAGGTTTCTATGGTGTCTTTAGGATTCAGGATTTCGGTAAAAATACAAAAACATTTTCACTACTAATTTCCGATGCGCGCAGAAATTGAAAGAAAACTAGGGATACTTCGGTCATGTGAAAGGGTCTATAGTTTCGTTAGATAACCAGAAACTCGGGAAAAATACAAAATGAATGAAACGCTTTTGATTGTGACTGAAATATGCAAATATTCAATTGCATTATTATGCTTATTCTCATACCGACTAAGTTCTCATACTCATTGTGCCACTTCTTATGAAAAAGCTGACGTTATGAGAAAGGAAGGCTCCAAGGAAAAGGCAGCTACTATTAAATATTTGCTTTTCACGTGTTGCTTTATGGAACAACAAGTTTTTGGTATTCTTGGTTTGTAAAGAACTGTTATACTCTGTATCCGTATGTACTGTGGTACTGTAGCATCCGTGAAGGCTGTTTTTGTTAAAATTAATTTTATCGTTTAATTTAATATTTGTTAATATTTTAAGTGTTCAGTTTGAGAATTAAGATTGTTTTGCTAAAAATTTATTTTATTGTTAATCAAGAGTTCTTTTTATGCTGTCTAGAGCAGTGTATGTACTACGTTTTTGGAACACCGATTTGTGCAGTTTTGTTCAGCGAGAAATTTGCGGCTGCAGGCTACTAGTTATACTTGTATGACTATTTGCCAACGAAGACGCATCGCTTGCAAGGATTTTGGTATCTCCTCCACCAGCCTCTCGATCTGGACATTCCCTTAAAAATTATGGAGCGCCCCTCCCCCGCGTTCCGCCACTGAAATCGCCTGGGCCTGGGCCTGGGTTTGGGGAAAGGAAAAGGGCGAAGGGCGGCCCTCCGGATAACGAGTTCCAAGGTGCGGTGCGGTCGAAGGCTAGCCGCCCAGGTCTCATCAGGGCGCCGCCGTCAGCCCACGCCTCATTCACACGGTGTTTCGAAAGGACGTTCACGAGGCAGTCGGGTGGCTGTAAACTACTCGCGGTTAATAGCCATCGATTAGGGTCGTGGTAACTATATTCTTTCTCCCCAGGCACTGCGATGGCACGTTGTAAATTCTCTTGCTTTTCCTTATTTCCCGGCAGCGACGACTTTATTTTTAGACAGTCATATCCATATAAATGGTTGGGATGGCATACAGTTCTTTCAGAATATTTTTTCTTCTTCTAAAGACTTTTCGTCTTATATTGATATAGCTAGATGAAAAATAAAATACACGGATTATGATTGGCGTTACGAATTTGTGACAAATTTCACTGCATCTTCTACATGACGTTTGTGTAATTAATAATAATTCTTCAAAACATGACATACTCGTAAGTGCACTTCAGACGCACATTTAAAGTAGTGGTACGCTTGGGGATAAAAAATGACAATGACATGTGTGAAATGAATTACGAAGGTAGGATCTCATATACTCGTAATTGTTTATGTATTCTGATTCCTGTAAAACTTGTACATAAAAAGATCAGCCATGTGAACCATAATTATAAATGCAGATGTCATATCAAACACTCGAGAAATACACATTTCCACTAATTGGCCCTATCGATTCCTCCAAATCCGATAATAACTCTTTCCCAATGCCAACTACGAGATATTCTAGGGCTTTCTTTGGGTAATACTCAACGGTGAAAATGGCCCCGCATCAAAATAGAGAAATTATTCGTTATTGATGTTCCGTTATCTTACGTGTGTAGCCGTCACATTTTCCATTCAGTGCATGCAAAAATTGCTTTCGAATTTTAACATATAGAGACACAAGGTTCCACCTAGTCATTTTCACCCATTGCAAGTCTAATTGGATTATTATTCTTTCTTTTTTTTGGGGGGGGGCTCTTCTTGTTGGTATTCTTATGTATCAAGCTATACATTTTTAATGGTTTTCGGATTTTTCGATGGTTGGATTCTTTTATAATTGTAAATAGGAAATGAGTAAAGTAAATTGATTTATTTCAATTATAACTCAAAAAAAAAATATTTAAAGCTAAGCAAAATAATATTTAATAACTTCAGGAAGGTCGAAAATGAGCGTCAAGAATTGTGCTCTCGAGCGTAATAGAATTAAGTACAGAAGAAACCTTTGGAAAATATAATAAAGGTAAACTTTTAATGCTGATATACTAAAGTATTTTAGTGAAAACAACCGTGACTTCAATTTATGCCATATCGAATTAAGCGAAGTCTACTGCACTTCTTCCCTCATTGTGGGGCGTTTCACTGGCGTTTGCTTCCTAGTAGAGGTGATATTGATGGTGGTGGCAATGGTGGAAGTAATGGAGGTGGTAATGAGGATGATGGAGTAATGACGTGAAGGAGTGATTGTGGCAGTGCGGGTTCTGGAGGAAGAGGTAGTGATGGAGGCAGCGAGTTAGTAGCGGCAGTAGACGGCAGTAGTGGTGGGGGTTGGTGATATCGTTGGGGCTGATGGGGGATGGTAGATGTGGTGACAGTGGTGGAGGTGGAGTAGTAGTGATGGTGGCGGTGGTAATCTACGTTAGAAATCAAAACTTCATTTTGTATAGTTTATACTGTTTTCAACTATAAATCTAAATCTCTATCTACAGCGTGGAGAGACTCCTGATGTCCGTCCGGCGCAGCTGTTGATCTACTCCTGTGAGAGGGAGAGAGGGAAGGCACATTCCAACGGAAAGAGACCAGGCTGCAACCATAACGAACCGCCCAGACTCCTCGTTGGAAGAACGGTTGCTCTTTGCATTCTTAGCCCCTTTGCAGCTATTATGCCGGAATTTTTAAAGTTTTAATCGCGTTGCTCATGCAATATAGTCATAACAAACTTTTCCAGCCGTTTTCCAGAAATAAATTTTAACAAAGTTTCAAGACGTAAATTTAAAATAAAGCATTGTAAACATATTTTAATTTTTGTCACTTTTTTACAATCTACAGAGTTGATAGTATACGAATCGATAATTTCATCGATACATTAAAAACTAAAACATATGATTTTTGAGAAAATAGATTTATTTAGAAAATAAAATTATACAGAAACACATTACACTCCTGGTCCTGCGTAAAAGAAGGGATAGTACAAATTCTCCAAGAAGTGTTGTCTTTTTTAATTCTTGGATACATCCAATGGAAGGAATGAGTGCAGTGGAGGCGTGAGTGACTACGAGGAAAACATTTACATGTTGCAATACACGTTCCGAACGCAGAGAGCTCAGCGCAGGCAGAGTGTTTTTCGTCCTAGTTGCCGCGACTGTACCTGGCGGGCAGGTGAGGAGGGGCAGGGGCTCCCTGGGAAACCATGCGGCCAGGAAGGCCTGCCTCTCGTAGCGACTCACACGAGCCCACACAAAGACCGGCAGACGGCCAACCATCTTCTTACTCGCACAATGCTCCAGATAATATTTTTCCAAAGATTTCGAAGTTAGTAAAGGTCAGTAGTGACAGACGGGAAAATTGTTGCTCCAAATATTCCCTCTCGTGTGTGTTGGAATACTCATATACTCATCACTAATACTCATCTGATATAGTGTTAAAAATGTCACAACTGTTTTCCTGTTTCCCATAATTAATAGTTTTAAAGTATTCGCCTGGTTTAAATGTAACAGCTAATTTTTTAAGCTTGGTTTCATTGTTGATGTTGTTTTATTTGGCAATTAATTCTTGAAATGGCGTTGAAGTTTCTTTGATTGTTATTAATTATTTTTATGGACCACTTATTTGTTTTTATTCTTTGCAATTTTCAAGCTAATGTATTCATGTGAGCTCAGAGATCCTAAAACAATGAGATACAATCACTAGATAGTCACAGAATGTATAGATACAAGCAGCATATTTAGTCTACATTTCGTGTGATTTGGGCCCCGCCTCTATCTTCAGTTGACAGCTGCGTCTGACATAACATCCTTTTTCAATCACAGCATACCCTCGTCAGGCCTTCGGTTCAAGACCTTCACGTAAGAAGCAAAATCTCGGCAACAAATATTGAAACATCTCACCAAGATGGCTTTGAAAGGAAATTCACGGAATCGCATTTACAGTCAGCATCCTGTACATTGTGCATGTGTACGCTTGTACATACAATCGCATCGACAAAATTTATTTATGATTCGACCAGTTTATCTGTTCAGCTCATATAAAGTTAATAAATATTTCATTGTTCGTGTATTTAAAAATAATAGTGACTTTCCTTTAAGCAAACAAAATCTTTAAAGTGAATAATAAATTTGCTGAGTAAAATTAGATAGTTTTTAGTGGATTTTATTTTTAATTTTCTGCACAAAATTATACACAATCAAATAATGATCAACCAGGCACAAATGCAGAACCGTTTTTCGTTTATTTGTTTAGAGTAGTGAATGTGAAACGTATTCGATTAATCTATCTTAGAATTACCCATGGAGGTTCACCGCGGACACAACACCCACTTCGTGAAACATAGTTGTTCCTTCCTCTTCCTGCGAATACACATCCCTTTCTGCAAATTCAATACGTTCATTACTTGTCCGTCAGCGGCATCCTCACCTGCCGCACTTTGTGTGCGCATCACATTCGCGACTGCATGGGTTGAGGAAGCAGAGAATGAAAATGCACACTAATGTCGGCGGTGTCTGATGTTGCGCCCAGGGAACCGGGAACGATTGTACTCCGTAACGGTGGAACGTGGGAAATGTCTGCGGGAGACACCACACACGTGATGGCAGATGGGTAACGGGGAATGTGATGACGTTAGCAGACAGTGATGGAAATGAAAACGAGAAATATGTTGCGCCTAACGACGGCGACATAGGTTTAGTTACAAGACTTGCTTTGCTACGTGGTTTTGGTGAAAAACATTGATAAGAAAGAATATATAACAATATAAACTGTTTCGTTATAAGTAATTAAATTTTACATTTCATTAATGAAATGCTTTCGTTTTGACTTCATAAATTGCACTGAAAGTATTCCGTAGGAATCATAATCAATCATTTAGATATAATACAGTAAATGTGGCAAGGAGAAAAGAAATTTTGAAGTTCATAGTATCTTTTCGAAACTGAGTATTAAGGATTTATAAGCAGATTTTAATGTGAAGCTAAGATGAAAAATCTGAAAGGATGTTTAATTTGAAAATGATAATTCAGAGAAGTATTCATTTATCGGTGTAAACACGAACATTAATATTTGTCATCGTTGGCCAACATGAAGTTAAGTTAGAATACATGCTTAACCTCGTTTTTGCAAAATATCTGGAGTGCTTAACAAAAAACTGTTACAACTTCTATCCAGTCGAACAAAATATAAAAGTCGCCATTAAATAACGACACAACCTAAATACAAAAAACTACAATGATTTTCTTTCTATAAAAATTGTTTAATATCTTGGGTTTTGAACAATACGTATCGTTAACAAAGCGTTCGTGAAGTGAAGTAAGCGTGTCGACATAAACAATGAAAGAAACTATTTTCATCACTCAAGTGCTTATGTGAAAAGAGAATTCAACATTTGGACTGACGAAGAAACTAGAGACAGGGTTTGATGCTCTTGGGTCCTCCAGTGTCAGCCCCTACAAAGTCCCAGTTCCCAGAGCGCCCAAACACAATTATCTCTAACCCGTTTCTTCCTGCACAAAACAATATGGCGCTCTTAAAACTTCATTTGCACCCAGCCGCACTGATAAAAAAAGAGAGAGAGGAAACAAGAGAATAAAACACGCCTGGATTACACTTGGGACTCTTTGCGTCTCAACGTGGCGTGGAGTTCACAGTCTGAATTCTTTTTAGAAAAAAAAGTGTAATCAAGCATCGTTAGGGAAACACCCGCAAACTAAATTTCATCAAGATTCTTCTCGAAAGCGTAGGCTACGCTTAGAAGCGCGCTTCCAGCATCTGTTCTCACAGTTTCTCTTGACGACAGGATGGATTTCAAAGAGAGAAAAACAAATCTATTCAACTTTAAGTCATTTTGCCAGGTAGGACTCATTGAAGTTTACTTTTGATGAGTAAAAGATTTTAAAGAAATTCTTTTGACTAAACCGTTAAGATTTACAGAAGTTTGGGGATCTATTTATACTTCGGGTTCCGGGCTCCCCTCCCCTCAAAAAATAACGAGCGTTCCCGGTGCATAAGGTAAGTAACTTGATTACTGAAAGCATGTATTGTTTTGTTCCGGGGCGCGTGTACTGCTATGGTCTTTAATCCCGCTTGCGTAATGCATTTAATGTCGCAGTAGTTGGTGTTCCTGCCCCGCTAGACGTAAGATCTGACACTGATCTACCCGTCGGCCCAGGGGAGTGGCCTTGTATGTCTGCCAGTTGATCTCACGCCGTAAGTGGAAGCTGTAATGAAATATTCAGTCAATATACAAGTATTATTGACTAGCAGAAAATTTGGTCTCCACGTGGGTATCAACCCTGACGATGTATAGGGTTGGCGTAGACTGCAATATCAAGGAAATAGTGCTATTCCATTACTGTCATTCCAAAGAGGATCATTAAGTAAGTTAATTCTATAAGATAAACAGTTTTACGATTTGCCTTCCAGTCAATTAATAGGTTCTTTTCACGTCCCTTATAATCTTCTTTTTTATTAACGAAGAATGTTATCACACTAAGGAATAATGAAAATTACGTTGTATTGCAAGTCACATTACAGGCAACAAAATGTACGAATTAGTGGCAAGCTCAGTAGAAATATCAGAAAAATATGACGTAAATTAAATTAACTCAAAGAGATACCACATGAAGGGAATGAACAAAAGGAAATAATTCAAAAATATATCTTGTAAAGAAGAAAAGTTTGCAAATAACAAAGAATTGTCTAATCTCTGAATAGCTTCATGCAAAGTAGAATAGACCGTAAGATTCAAAGCATTCAAAGAAAAAAAATGCATAAAAAAGAGAAAGGCTGAACGGCCGAAGCGAAGATGGGAGAGCACAACTCTACATCGTGGACTCTTGACTTAAAGACCACTTGTGCGTGATGTTCGTGGCAATTTCGCCATCTCCTCAGGTTTGTAGAACACGACGTTCGCCACGCAGCGTGCTACCGTCCTCACGCGGCCCTTGCGCAACGCCCACCGGAGGCGACGGAGCACAGTGGGCGCGAAGCAAACACGCTGCTCAGTACGTGGGCGATCATTTTCACACTCACTTCTTCCGAATAATATTGGGGATGTGGACCAGGATTAATGGCTCATGCCCAGGAGGTCTTAGGTTCCAGCCCCGAGGTTGGCACGATTTTTCAACACTAGTTATAGCGATAGCTTGATAGCTAGATCCAGTTCAGTTGCTGTCTGGCGGAGAATTCTAGCGGCCGGCTGCTCTGTTCGGCAGTTTTCCGTGGTTTTTCTGACGAGTATCAGGCCAATGCTGGAGCAGTAACCTAATCAACGGGCCACAGATCGCGCGCGATCTTTCTTTCCTTTTCCGCGTCATATACCTCTTACACACACTCACGTGCATTGCACTACCACAGATGCCGGGAGACCGAGGGAGCTTAGAGCTTTTCTCAGCTGGGACGGTGCACCTATGGTTGTCTATTATCAACATAATCACCACCACCATCATTCCAAGAAATGAAAATGAAATTGAACTATATTATTGGAGATTTTGATCATCTATACTATAAATACCTCTTTTTTTTAAATTTATGTTTTGTCCCCCTTTGAAACGCGCGTGCAGCGCCAAGTGCGCTCGCATCCTGCCCCCGGCTTCCACGACGCTTCCGCGCGGCGCGACGAAGACAGGGAAATTCGCGTTGTGTCTCGAAACGCTCTGGTAAGTGCCACGGCCTTGCGTCACCGCATGCATACATGCGAAATGTGCTGCGCAACCGACGCGCAACCGCAGCCAGCAACTGCATGCTGCACCACGCATGAGAGGAAAATGCAATTTGAATCGTGATACAAGGAGAATGGATGGGATAACGATGCTCATCTCCCAGCAATGTGGCCATTAAGCATTCCACGGGCAGATTTTTTTATTTTTTATTTTAAGGAATATATTTACGTCTGTAACAGACATAACGTAAGGTTCGGACTCGCAAGGCCCGCAAAATAACGTATTTTTAGGGGATATTTTTTTTATTTGGGGTAAAAAATTAAAACACTGCTTGTGTTTGATATATACTTTTATAAAGGAGGCCCAGATAAACTTTTTCTGGGCGAGCCCTTACTCATTTCGTTACGTTACTGCGTCTGTTTATCTTGTTTACTTAACTGTAATGGTTTTCTGACCTTAATAGAAACAGACACTAAATTGTTTTGTAATATAATTCAATTAATTGAAAACGACGACAACGTATTGATCGCATATTACAATGGAGTATTCCCGTTAATTATTAACCGCGTATTAAAATTAAAATTTATTTTATAATATTATAATAAGTGACTTAAGGAAGAGAATGATGACTCTTTAATTTTTTACAGTATTCTAATGGTGGTTTTAATAAACAACAAATACGTATGTAGTCTTAAACATATTCTCTTAATGAAATTGTAACGTTAAAATGAACTATAATGTAATTACATCTCTGACATCATAAATGGCTTCTACAACACTTTTAGGACAAATATTTGGCAATAATAATTTATAAAAGGATTAAACGATGCATTTGCCCGGCTTAAATGGGCAGCATTGCGTATCAGTCTGGCTTACGGAGCTATCATATAAACAGCGAATGATTTAAATTGTGGACCACAGCCATATGTTCAATGCCATTGGCGTATGCAACGATCCTGCGAGTTTCATGTTTCGGTAATAACTTCAATGTTTAAGTTATTTTTCAAATTATTTTGGCGGATGCTGAAAATTTACCTATTAAATAGAATCCTCGTAATACGACAGGAAACATTTTAACACTTTCTCGAAAGCTTCCCAATGGACTCTGTTACATTTGTAAAAGGGCGATATCGCGTTTAATATCCTGAGTACTTAATTTAGTTTTCGTCTCACATAAAGGATAAAAGTTTGCTTCTCAGGATAAAAATAAAAGAACATGGAAAAATTTGTACTTCATTTGCTTGTACCAACAACCTCCTATAATCGGAAATTAGGGACAATCATCTACAAACTTAAAAGAGGATACAAAGAGGTAGATGCTGCAGTAAACACGCCTTATTCGGCTTCAAGAGAAAAATAAAACAAAAAATTGCAAATTAGTAATATTTGTAAATTAAGAATAAATACCCTACTGAAATCTCTTTTTCTTTCCAAATTATTTGTTTTTTAATGTGATTTTCAGCTGGGCGCGCAATTACCTTTGTAGCGCGCGGGAGAGCAGATTTCTCACGTTAAAAACACCTAAATTTATATACTACATAACTATAATATATACTAAATAACCAAAGAAAATGGGAGTAGACGAATCGTATTCTAGCGTTTACTAGTGCCAGCAATAAGTTATACATCGATGTCCTTCGCGGTATCCGTTCGACGTTGTCCGCCTCCTGATACGGGAATTATAGATGGAGCCATTGGCAGCGATGCATAGCTGCAGCCAGACCCGGCGCGGCTGTTCGATTACCACAATAACTTAATCGCTAGGCCATTACCGTAATTGCCGCTAATTGGTTCGACGGCGCTATGGGAGAGAGCGCAGTGCGTCGTCACGTATGACGCTGGGGGAGGGGCTGCTGCAAAGCGATTGGGTGGGGTGGGGAGGTGGGGCAGGGACGTGCTGCGGGGTGGAATGAGGAGAGGGTCGGGTGTGGTGAAGGATGGCGGAGTAGAGGTGAGGCTGGCGGGGTAGGGTGGGGGTGAGGGAGAGGAGAGGGAAGGAGGGGAGAAGAAACGGGTGATCTTGAGTGAGAAGTGATGGGTGCGTTGTGAGGTAGATAGCGGTGTGGTAAGTCGTGAGGGGTGTGAGGTGAGGAGAGGCGAGGGTTATGACCTCGAGGACACGGTCGTTAATTCCAAGACTTTCATATGGAATACTTGTTGGTAAATTTGTTAATGCGCTTATCCTCTGGTAAGTAACGTTTTTCGTTCCTGGAATTACATATTCGTTACGTATAATTAATTCATGTAATATCCGGTAGTTGTCAGTGCCAAGTAAGTTACGTGTACTTGAATGAATACGCGGCCTTAAACGAAACTCATATGAGAAATTCCTATTCTTGGCGACCTCCTGTTATTCTACTGCGACTCATTCTGTAAGAAACTGAAAACATTTAATGAACGTCAAGTAGGTGAAAACCTTCCTGTTTTCAGTGGTCAGACAGAAATAAGATGACTTAAATTAGGCATTTGCTGATTGAAGGTCCCGCCACAATTTGATGTGAATTATCGTGGACTTATTGAGAAAAAGAATCCATGAAAAATATTGCAAAATCTTTGTACGTTAAACCGTTTATCGCTGTATTTCGGAATTTTTTTTCAGTTGGACGTCAAACCCTAATATAATAATCGCGCAAATCAAAATCAAGATTATCTCAAACGAGAAATATATATATATATATAATAATATATATATTATATAGTATATCTATATATATTATATTATAAACCTAAGCCAACAGGTGAACGTACGTACAGAAGTAGTTGAGTCTAAGGTGGAACAGCTGACTCACCATACGTACTTATCTTTCCATAGGCACGTGACCACTGGTTTCCGTGGACGTTCTTCCCTCTGACTGTTCTACACTCATTCCAAGAAATATTTGATATTATTAAATTGTATGTTTTGAAAATAATACGGTAGAGAATCATTTTTGGATGATGAAATCGTTTATCGATTCCGTATAAAAAGAAGTTACACATGCAAATTTTGTTGTCTCATTGGGCTCAATAAATTCGATATCAAGTAAGTGTTTGGCAAAATACTGAAGCAGAATGAGTGGGTTGTCAGTAAAAAAGTATTCATGGAATGCTTGGTCTTTAACGACATAACTCGTTTCGATCAACAGATAGTGCAGAAAATGTTTGGCATTTAAATTAAATTATACTTAGCGGGTTTTCGAACATTTAAAAGCGGATATAAAAACATTATTACTTTTAGGCTGTTTAACTTAAAAACAAGTTTCTGGAAACAAAAATTTTAGTAACTCAGATATACATGCAATTATTATTTGTTGGATACAGCATAACCCCAATTAGGCTCTAATACAAAAGAAAATTCCAATCTGGAAAAGTTAGAGCGCTTCGGTAAAAAGAAATACAACCCGTTTTCCGACGTTAAGTATCGAATTCACCGCTCTGGTCATCATTGCAATGAATTTCCATGCGAAGAAAGTTAGAAGTGCGAAATAAAGACAAAACAGAGGGGGGAAATTCCCAAGTGTCGTTGGATGTGTTTCGCCTTCGTAACCCGAACAGTGAGAGAAAATGAGTTCTGTAGACGCGCAAAATATATGCTTTGGTAATATCGTAAGCAAGGATTTCAACATCACAAAACTTAAATATGTATGTTACTGATTGAATTAGTGATGACACCGTGGGAACAACTGCTGCAGGTTATTAGTCCACGGTAATTTTCGTGCATATTTTAATCGTTTTGGAAGAGAGAGTGATCGCACCCTTCGGATGGCGATTCCGGAATCGAATCTACGTTCGTGTTAGAAGAGATTTTCCCGCTATGAAGTATTCCCATCAGCATGTCACCGGCCAGCCGGGGCAAACTTGCAGTTCCCTCACTGGTCTCCGGCTTGTGAGGTAGTGTAATGCAATGTGGAGTGTATTGGGTAAGTAAGAGGAAGGAAAGCAGCAAGGAAGAGAAAAATAAGATTCGGTGGCGCGTATGTTTCTGGGTACTGCTGCCGGGATTCACCTGGTGCTGAGTAGGAGAACTACGCAAAACTACCGATGAGAGCACGCTGCCGCGCTAGAATTTCTTTCTTTCTCAGTGTTGAAAATTGGGCCACTGTCGGACTCGAACCTGGGCCTCCGGTCAGATGCACTGCATGGACATCAGTCAGATGCACTGAAGCCCTTTGGGCCGATGTGAGTGTGCGATTTAAAACAAAATCCATACAATAAAATTAACATTTTGGAGCTCTTTAACAAAATTAGTATCTCAAACTGGTGCCAAAATGCGCTTCGCGTCGGAACTCGAACTGGGATCTTGCTGTGAAGCTTAGTTGTACTCTCAATATTTATTATGGATCCTCAGAATCTAACTCATTTTCAACTATAATTTGGAGTGGAGGTATACTGTATATGAGTGAAGTGACGGTCAGATCTGCAAATGATAGCTAAGTCGTCAGGAAACTGATAAATCTACATGGAATACAAAAAAATGTGCTTCTACAACAATGGTTTAAATACCGCTGCATTCTTATTCTATTCAATTATAACACAACATCAATCAAGACACTTACGACTCAAACAAAATGGACATTTGATTTTTATGATAATTCAGTGAAACAAATCAACAACAAACTTATAAAAAAGTGATATCTCAACGGATATCGTCGAAATTGACTCATGATAGGACCAGTAATTTCTGAACAGACTCCATTCTACTAATCGATATGAAGAGAGGCTGTCAGACTCTGATCATTAGTTATATTAATCGCGGTTACGCTGTCAACACAGGTAGGGTACATATAGTACTTCAGATAAATTCGCTCTTATATACTCGACGTCTAGTACCACTACACGTAGCTCTAGTGTGGCGTGAATTTTTCGTGACATATAATGATCTAGAGTACGAGTGGATCTCGAATAATGTATTTCGTGGTACATTACAGTGTCGTCAACTCAAGATGTGCGTATCCTTTTTGTAGATACTTTTCGTGTAATGAAGGATCCTGTAGTGTAGATGAGAGCTATCTTTTGTAGGTATATAGTTATACTCTCGATTAGATGGTTCACGGAAGAGGATGTTAAGATATGTGATTTACGTGGTGTTATGAAGAATTAGATGGCGTCATAAAGTATATAGATGGTGTAAACTGGGTGTGTGATCGAGATTAGATATGCGTTATTTGGGTTGTAGCCGAATGGAGGAAAGATAATGAGGTCTGTCATCGGTGTCCTGAATAACTGGGAGCGTCAGTGGTATTAAGATATGGGTCTTCTTCAAGGCTGAAATTATCTTGCGGTCTCAGAATGAATAAAATTTGGTTTGCGGTTCCAGCAGACTGTTGTTTAGAGATGAAAGATACTGTTAAGTATGTAAGGATGAATATTTGGTACTCAGTTATGTGCGCTTGCGCGAAGATACATGTAGCTATAAGATTGAAAAAGAGGAAATCGCCAATAGTATTTAAGACTCTTTCTTTACATAAGTATGAGGAAGAGAAATTTTGAGGAAATCGAAGAATAAGTGGCTGTTAGGTTTCCGCATTTCTTCTTTTAATAGAGAATAAGGCTAAGATGAAGCAACAGTGTAAATTAGAGTGAGATGCTCAAGTATACCGACTTATTTCTCTTGATATTTTTAATAGTCTTGACAGAACGTATTTCATAGGAATTCAATATTCTTTCTTTTCAAATCTCTCGCAGTAGTATCTGTTCCTATTTATCAACTCATATCTCAATTCTAGATAGATGCGATTTATTTTTCTATAATATTCATATGGTTATCTCATATAAATTTTTAAAAAGTTATAGAGTCACTATATTCAATCTAATCTGAATGTGTTAAATTTTATTACTCACCTATTTTAGTCCTAATAATTTATAAATATAAGATATAATCTCAATTTAAAGTAAATATGTTAATTATTTAATAATAGTATGTTAAAATTATTTATATTTATTAATTAATAATATTGTATATGAATATATAAAAAATATAAATAATAACATTTAATATAATATTAAATATATAAAAATATAAGTTGTTGAGTATCATATTCTATATAATATGTAATATGAAGAATAGGGGAGTGTTGAAAGTAAATGTAACTAATGGTAGGGCTTTTCCGCAGAGAGATGTGTAGTGATCATAAACTGTGTAGGTGATATTCGCTCCTCGCTATGGCGGTCAGTGTTTGTGTCCATCGGATCGCTCGCGCGCGTTTTTGGGCGCGCTTCGCGTCGCGGAAACGCTCGGGTCGCGTGGCGCGTCGCGCAGGCGATGCATGCGCCGGCATGTTGGTCCACTCACGGGAAACTCAGGAGCGCGCACTCGTCTGTAGAAACGCATGCACTCGCGAGCTCGTGAACGGCTCCGGTCTTCCGGAGCGGCGGACGCGCCTCTCGCCAGGCTCGGCGGAGAAGCGCCTCAGACCAGCGGTGGGAGCCGTACACGCTTGGCCAGCCGGCCTATAACACGCAGGTCGGGCCCGGATGATCTACTCGGCAGCGAAACACGGGCGCACAAGCTACCTCCGGGGACGAGGTACAAAAGACGACGAGCGCGACACGGCGGGACCGGGTCAACTGCGTCTGACGCGAGGAATTGTCTTGTGTACGGACAAGACTGCGACCGGTATTCCCAGTTTGGAATTTCTTATGTTGCAGAGAAAACGTCGACACGATATTCAATATATATTATTTATACGAGTTTTGATGAATGGACAAACACGACAGACCATAATTTGATTTTTGGTATGTAAATGAAGATATCGTTATTATCAAATCGGTTCGGAATTGATACTGAAAAGTATAAATAGAACTCTGAGAAGAATGCTTTAGTTTGTTTTTTTTCGTAAGAATTTGGGTCATAGTTTGTAAATGGACGGGTAATTGGAAAGTCGGTTGTTAATCAGGAATCCGAATGATTCGTTCGCTTGATAGGACGTAATTTCGTAGATTAGATAGATAATGGCTTTATGTAATTGTTATTTTATACGTTAGAGTTTGTCTATGGTGTAAAGGAGGTTGTTAATGAAAGAGGTAACGAGTATGTCAATCTAAGAAATATACGATATTCAATTTAAGGCTTTTGAACAATAGACTAGCAACTTTTAGGGAGGACCATGGATTATATATTTTTGACCATATAATATACAGATGTGTATAATAGCGTAGTAAGGAATTATAGTGAAAGAATCGCTGCTGAGCACTACTTTTACGTGTCAAAATATCAGAAAATTAGTGGAAGTTCTGAGCGCTAAACAAAGATACGAACATGAGAAGTGAGAGTGGCTGAGAACGACGTATACGGCAGCTCTCGAGGAAGCAAATAGCAGAAAGTCGAACTTAAGAGATCAGAGATATGGAGACAAGCAAGTTCGTAAAAGCACAATAATTAAGCAAGCTCAGTATATGTGGAAATTACTGCTGAACAGATAGACAGGATTGGAGAACGATTTTGCTCGAGAGAAATTGTATCGAATATACGAAGTTTAAAAGACAATACCGTAAGCATTGGAGTCAAAAGAAAGCGAAAAGGTGCGGAGAAGGAGAACGGGAGAAATCGGGGGAATCGCAAGAATGCGTTAGAGCTCTAACGATACTTAGAGATTTTTGAATTTAGCAGTCAAGGGAAATGAACGTGAAACAGCTGGTCAACATCGATCAGCTGTAATAATAGCTTCCATACAAGTTCTCTCATTTATTTCATAATTTCTTCATTTTGCTTCATGAACATTCATTCCCAAAATTGTGGAAATTTAAATTTTTCGGCATTATCAATCATTCGATTAGTCATCAAAAAAGGCTCTAATATGACCTACCCTTGTATAATCCTAACAATACGAATATTTAATGTACGCTATCAAAACTAATATGAAAATAGAAAATAGCTATTTGACAAGTAAAATCACAACGATAATATATAATAAGATACTGATAATATTTCCTACGTATATTAGTTAAATTTGAAAATTTTGTTTTTTAAAAAAGTAAAATTTTGCCACATCACGAATTTAGCGCGGGGCCTAAATCCAAACATGCTCACTTTATAGAAAGAATAATCCAACCTACTTTTCATAATGGACGGATCTACATGATCTCCATCCATACGCAGTTGCACAAGTGTAGAATCAGAAGGGTTTTCCATACTGAAAATTTTGGAAAGGGTCCTTAAAATAAATTTTATTTTTATTGTCCATGAAAAAGTTCAGTCCATGATATTTTTAACCTACGAAATTAGGGGCATTATTACATAGCAATCCAAAAATTATTTAATAAATACAATTGTTGTATTTATTAATTTTGTACCATTTATGTTTATAATTCCATTCTCTTTTACGATACGAATTATCCATTTACATGTAAAATATGATACACAAGTTAAAAAGAAATAGGAAAGGGAGCCCAAAAATGTAATTAACCCTTCCCCCTCTTCTTTAAGGGCTAGACGGAATTTAGTCTACCACCAGTGATCTCACTATAGCTCGTTATCTCTACGTAAGAGCCACTGGTCCGACACCGTTTAGCGAAAATCGACTACACAACATGGAAGGCACGGCGTCGGGGCAGTGAAGCGCCTGTCGCGAGCGGCGCGGCGTGAGAACCGGCGCGAGTACCAACCGTGCTCGCGCCGCTCGGCCAAGGGCCTCGCGACGGGGAAAGGAGGAACGACGTGGAGCCCCCCAGGGCCGCGAGTGTTTCATTAAATGACGTGTTTTGCATGCTATTTGCTAGTTGGAGCACGCGTGCCGCAGGGTCTTTTAACGATGGGTGATGGAGACGTGAAGAATTCCGTTTCGGGGTAGGTAGGGCTTTGCTTCAGGGTGAGGGATGAACTGGGCGTTAGAAGTCGGGAATACATTTGAAATACTCGGGTTTTTTAATGGTATTTTGCGATATGAGTTGCCTAGGCATGAATGTGGCCGAATGGCACAAGACTTTCTGAATTATCGGTTCTCTAATCTCGGTCAGTCTGGTTTAGATTTCTATATGGCTCACCCAAGCCTACAATTTAAAATCTTACATCTAGATAAATTATTTTTAAAAATTACCTTTGTAGTTTTTGAAAATCAATAGAATACATCAATAATGATATTTAACGGCGTAGTGTCGAAGTGCTTTTAACACTATCCGCTTAGAAAGATTAAAGGAAAAAAAATCTGGAGCCGTTTTTTTTGAAAACCCAGTTTTAAAAAAAGTTTCATTCAACCTTGCGTGAAAATTAAAACATTTAAAAAAAAAGAAAGTTGTTCCCTGATCTCAATTTAATGACCAATTATACAAACAGAATTTATACCGAAAGAAAAATGGTGTTTTCAATATTTTAAGTTAGAAATGATTCTTGTATCTTTAATATTGTTTGTCTGAGAAACGCAAAAAAATTGTAATGTTAAAAAACTTTTTAAATGTAAAAAGTCGGAGTAATGGTAACGAAACTCGGTCCTACGCCCCTTTTTATAGGCTCATTTAAATTATTACAATACAAAAAAAAATTCAAAAATTTCGAGCATTTTTTGACAAAAAATGAAAATTACACATATCCATTTCAAAGCAACAGGCGGCGAGATCACAACATTGATCACAGGAATATTAAATTTTGGTGCATAAACGTGCTGACGGTTTAGGCCGTTAGCGTTGTTCATCCAGAGGACGCTCATTTTTCCGTAAATAAATTTTTTCGAAATCAAGGATCCACAAAACTTGACTTCCTTTACTACAAAAAGTGTTTAAAGGAAAGTATTTTTAGCATAATAGCAACAAGAATTGTCCATTTCTTTCGGTATCGGGTTCTACAATAGAATGTGTGCTGCCGAAAA
>BOPP01000095.1:1006731-1044302 GCA_017312745.1 Gryllus bimaculatus
AGACGATTATATACGTATATCCAATATATATATATATATATATTACAACCTAAAGACCAACAGGTGAAGCGTACGTAACAGAAGTAGTTGATCAAGGTGGAACAGCTGACCTCACCATACATTATTATAATAGGCACGTGACCACTGGTTTCCGTGGGACGTTCTTCTCTGACCTGTTACACATTCAAGATAATTATTGATAATTATTAAATTGGTATGTTTTGAAAATAATACGGTAGAGAACATTTTTGGATGATGAATCATCGTTTATCGATTACCGGTATAATACATGAATTACACATGCAATTTTGTTGTTATTGGCTTAATAAATCATCGATATCAATAAGTGTTTGCAAAATATGAAAGAAAGTGGGTTGTAGTAAAAGAAGTATTCATGAATGCTTGTGTCTTAACACATACTGTTTCGATCACAATAGGTGCAGAAAAATGTTTGCCATTTAACATTAAATATACTTCAGTGGTTTTCGAAATTTAAAGCGGATATAAAAACAATTACTTTAGGCTGTTTACTTAAAAACAAGTTTCTGAAACAAAATTTTAGTACTCAGATATATATGCAATTATTATTTGTTGGAAATACAGCAATAACACCACATTAGGCTCTAATACAAAAGAAAATTCCAACTGGAAAAGTTAGAGCCGCTTCGGTAAAAAGATACAACCCGTTTTCGAAGTTAAGTATGAATTCACGCTCTGGGTATCATTGCAATGAAATTTCCATGCGAAGAAAGTTAGAAGTGCGAAATAAAGACAAAACAGAGGGGGGAAATTCCCAATGTCGTTTGGATGTGTCTTCGCTTCGTAACCCGAACAGTGAAGAGAAATGAGTCTGTAGACGCGCAAAATATATGCTTTGTAATATCTAAGCAAGGATTTCAACCCACAAAACTTAAATATGTATGTACTGATTGATTAGTGATTCCGTGCGGAACAACTGCTCAGGTTATTAGTCCCGTAATTTTCGTGCATATTTTAATCGTTGGAAGAGACAGTGATCTGCACCCTTCTGGCTGGCGAATTCCGGAATCGATCTACGTCGTGTTGAAGAGATTTTCCCGTATGAAGTATCTCCCATCAGCATGTCACCGCCCCAGCCGGGGCAAACTTCAGTTCCCTACTGGTCTCCCGGCTTGTGAGGTAGTGTAATGCATGTGAGTGTATTGGGTAAGTAAGAGGAAGGAAAGCACAAGGAAGAGAAAATGAAGATCCGTGGCGCGTATGTTAGGGTACTGCTCCGGGATTCACCTGGTGCTGATAGGAGAAACTACGCAAAACTACCGATGAGAGCAGCCTGCCGCTAGAATTTGTTTCTTTCTAGTGTTGAAAATCGTGCCACTGTCGGGACTCGAACCCTAGGGCCTCCCGGTCAGATGCACTGCATGGACATCAGTAGATGCCCTGAGCCACCTTTGCCGATGTGAGTGTGCGAATTAAAACAAAATCATACAAATAAAATTAACATTTTTGAGCTCTTAACAAAATTAGTATCTCAAACTGGTGCCAAAAATGCGCTTGCGTCGGAACTCGAAACCTGGATCTTGCTGTGAAGCTTTAGTTGTACTCTCAATATTTATTATGATCCTCAGAATCTAACTCATTTTCAACTATAATTTGGAGTGGAGGTACTACTGATATGACGTGAGTGACGGCAGATCTGCAAATGATAGCTAAGTCGTAGGAAACTGATAAATCTAAGGAATAAAAAAAATGTGCTTTCTACAAATGGTTTAAATACCATGCATTTTATTCTATCAAAAACACCAACATCAACAAAACCTTACCAATAAACCAAAATGACATGATTTTTATGATAATTCAGCAATAACCAAATTAAAAAAAGGTAGAATTCCAAACGGATCCACAAATTCCACATGGATCGACCAGTATTTGAACACAACTATCCAAATGTGAAAGCTGAGATCTGACCTTTATATCATGGGTCGCTTCAGAGGTCCTATACAGACGCAACAACGTAAGTAAACGTACCTCTCTCTATTTTTTTCTGCCTAAACTACAGAGTAGGGGGGAAATGTATTGCAATCGCTTCAACAATGCGATCTCGATATTTTGGTCATTAAGTCCCTGTTTAGTGCTATTTTGAGGTATAACTTCGTACACCCGACAGGATTAAGATCTATTAGTGTTTATACATAGATGGTTAAGATGGATGGATGTGTCGAGGAGATAAACGCAATTTGTACCGGAAAATCGTGTTGTCTGGGAGGATGGAAGTATGGGTCACGCCAAAGTCGGTCAGATTATAAGCTTTTAAGCTGAAATTTCATGTCAGGAATAAAATTTGGTTTTGCGTTCCAGACAGAGTTAAGATAAGAACGTAAGTATTTAAAGCTTCTTTACATATCCTGGGACATTTTCAAAATTGAAAAAGACTCCAATTTTTTATAGATAGGAGAGAATGCAACTGTAAAAATGGTGTAGTTCCGACTTTCCTAAGATATCTATGCAATTTTGGAAACAACATTTTTTTAAATCTTGAAACGTTCAATTTTCCCCGTGCTTTTCCTATACCAATAATTCTAAAGATCGATATTTCTATCTCTATGTAATTTATCCCTCAATTTTAGTCCTAATAATGATGTAATTTACTTTAAAAATAAGTAATTAATAGTTTATTTTATTTTATAATATGTAATATAATAAATATAATAATATATAAAAATATAACATTTATATATAATATCAATAGTTGTTGAGTAATAACTAATGACACTGAGAGGAGGAAAATGTTAGGTTTTCCGCATATTCGCACTAGTTTTTCTCACGGATCGCTCTTGGCGCGTTTTGGCCCTGCGCGCGTCGCGTCGCGTCGCAACGCTCGGCCTGGGTCCCGGGCGTCAGGCCATCTCCATAGAAACGACGCGCCGCCTCGTAAACGCTGATGAGCGCCGCCGCTTCCAGGCGCGACGCCCCGCTGGGAGCGCCTACAGCGCCTACAGTGGCCGGTAACCCAGGCGCCAGTCTCTCGGCGGCGACAAAAGAAAGCGCACCCGGGGACGGTCATTGCAGACGCGACGCCCGCCGCCGTCCAGGGAATTCTTTTCGAAACTGCAGATCTTTTATTTTAATGTGAGAGACAAACTACGACAAATGATTCGATTATTATTGAAGATTTTTTGTTGAATACGATTACAAACGGCGCTTGATAAGTAATGAATTAGAAGAAATGCTTTAGTTTGTTTTTTTCGTAGAATTGTCATGTGTAATGAAGGGTAATGAAAGGTACGAGTAATGTAATCAAGAATAACGAATCAATTTAACATCATGACTCTACTTATAGGACCTAATATATTACATAATCTAGTTGTTAATGCGCAGTTTTCAAGAATGAGCAATATTTTACGTCAAAATAAGAAATTTATGGAAGTTTGACTAACAAGACAAATTAGAAGGAAAGTGCTCACCGTTACGCGGAATGCAGATAGTGACGAGAAAGCATGCAAGTTGAAAAGCACAATAATTAAGAAATCGATATGAAACGCTATACGATTGGATTTGCGAAGAAAGACGATTACGATTTTAACCTTGGATCAAAAAATCGGAGAAGGAAACGGGGAAACGGGGGAATCAGCAAATCCATTAGAGCTAACGAACTTTGATTAGCATCAGAAATGAACGTGAACTTCAACATCGATCACTGTACTTCATCAAGTTCTCTATTTTATTTCATAATTTCTTCATTTTGCTTATGAACATTCATTCCCAAAATTGTGGAAATTTAAATTTTCCATTATCAACATTCGATTAGTCATCAAAAAAGGCTCTAATAATGACCTAACCTGTATAATCTAACAATACCGAAATATTTAATGTACGCTATCAAAACTAATATGAAAATAAAATAGTATTGACAATAAAATACAAATAATAAAAAGATACTGAAATATTTCTACGTATTATTAGTTAAATTGAAATTTTGTTTTAAAAAAAGTAAATTTGCACTCCCGATTTAGCCGGGGCCTAAATCACATGCTCACTTTATAAAATAATCCAATCCTACTTTTCATAATGGAGGATATCATGATCTCCATCCATACGAGTGCACAGTAGCAATCAGAAGGGTTATCTCCCACTGAAAATTTTGAAAGGAGTCCTTAATAAATTATTTTATTTCCATGAAAAAGTTCAGTCCATGATATTTTACCTACGAAATTAGGGAATTATTACATACAATCAAAAATGATTAATAAATACAATTGTTGTATTTATTAATTTTGTACCATTAATGTTATAATTCCATTCTCTTTTACGATACGAATTATCCATTTACATGTAAAATATGATACACAAGTTAAAAAGAAATAGGAAAGGGAGCCCAAAAATGTAATTAACCCTTCCCCTCTTCTTTAAGGCTACGCAGACTTTAGTCTCCACCAGTGATCTCAACTATAGCTACGTTATCTCTACATAAGAGCTCACTGGTCGACACCCGTTAGCGTAAAATCGACTACATCAACATGGCGGCACGGCGTCGGGGCAGTGAGCGCCCCTGTCGGCGACGCGGCGCGGCGTGAGAACCGGCGCGAAGATACCGACCGCTGTTCGGCGCCGCTCGCCAAGAGCCTCGCAGACGGGGAAAGCGAGGAACGACGTGGAGCCCCCCAGGGCCCGCGAGTGTTCATTAATGACGTGTTTGCATGCTATTTGCATAGTTGGAGCACCCGCTGCCGCAGGGTCTTTAAACGATGGGTGATGGAGACGTGAAGAATTCGTTTCCGGGGTAGGTAGGCGTTGCTTCAGGGCGAGGGATGAAAACTGGCGTTAGAAAGTGAGGAATAAATTTGAAGATACTCGGGTTTATGGTATTTTGCGATTTTGAGTTGCTAAGCATGATGTGGCAGAATGGCACAGACTTTCTTGCATTAATAGGTTCTCTAATCTCGTCAGTCTGGTTAGATTTTCTATATGGTCAACCCTCTTCCTTACTGCTACCTATTTAGGCATACAGTGAACTTTTTTATATTTTCTCCCTCTGTTCACTAAGTTTCCTAATAGTAGAATCGAAATATTGCTATGAGAATAGTACAGAAGAATAAAACATTGTCCTTCATGGAAATTTGTATTGAAAAATTTCTAGCCGTTTTAAAGAAAAGGTCTTAGGTTCCTGGAAAGGCGAAATTTTAAGCTCATTTTCATAGCAAAGTTTTGAGTTTTTGAGAAACGTTATGAGAATTCATATTTAGCACTTGTTCTCGTAAATACAATAATGTATAAAAAGACCTATAATTTAAAATCTTACAACTGGATAAATATTTTTAAAAAATTACCTTTGGTAGTTTTTGAAAAATTAATAGAATAAATCATAATGGTATTTGTGGCATATATGCTTTTAACACTATCCGTTTAGAAAGGTTAAAGAAAAAATCGGGAGCCGTTTTTTGAAAAACTCAGTTTAAAAAATGATTTTGTTTCATTCAAACTTACATGAAAATTACACATTTAAAAAAAAAGAAGTGTTTCTGATCACATTTAATTACCCCATTTTTTAAAACATTTTATTCTGAAGAATAATGACTGTTTTCAATATTTTAGTTAGAAATGTTTCTTGTATCTTTAATATTGTAGTTCCTGAGAAACGCAAAAAAATTGTAATGTAAAATAACTTTTGAAATGTACAAAAAGTCGGAGAATGTCACGAAAATCGGTCCTACGCCCTTTTTATAGGTCTGCTTTAATTATTACAACAAAAAAATCAAAAAAATTCGAGCCATTTTTGACAAAAAATGAAAATTACAATATCCATTTCAAAGCCAATGGGCTACGAGATTGATAACGACAGCATTGATCCCGGAATATTAATTTTGGTGAAAACCGTGCTGACGGTTTAGCCATTAGCGTTGTTCACACACCAGCAGGATGCTCATTGTTCCGTAAATAAATTTTTCGAACTCAAGGATCCACAAAACTTGAATTCTTACTACAAAAGGTGTTAAAGGAAGTATTTTACAATATATAGCAACAAGAATTATCCATTCTTTCGGTATCAGGGTTCTACAATACGAATGTTTCTGCCGAAAAATTGCTGTCTTTGGCTGCTGTATTACTTAACTTTCTCTATACTATCTATGTAGTATGAGAGAAAGTAATAATAGGTTTCGGGATAAGGTGATACCAAATGGAGCAGTTTTCAAATATTATTTCATAATATGGCTAAAGTAAAGACCTGAGTCAATTTTAGGACCATGGAAAATGACAGGGAATAGACACAGGCCTATCAGTGGGGATGCCTATGCACGTTTTCAGGACAATATTTCGAATTTTCCAACAACCTAGTTGCTGACACTTGAAATGACGTGGCATGATTCGTCATACTGTCTTTCACAATGGAACGGGAATGAGTTCCGATACTCAAAAAAAATGCTGCCGAAACCCGGGATCGAACCAGGGACCTTTAGATCTTCAGTCTAACGCTCTCCCAACTGAGCTATTTCGGCGCGATGAATGTAGTCTTAGTACCTTTTCAGTCTCACTTACGTATTTTTTCTTAATGACTCAGCACATAATCGTGGATGGTATGTCTTATTTGAATAACCTTACAGAACATCAGGCGAAAAGTACATGAATGTGACAAGATGTTAACGGTCGCCATTTTTTTTCTCTTTCGCAATTTTCTTATTTAGGCTCCGAATCTCAAGAATAAAGCTTAGCGTTCCTACGAATGAAAGTAAATTCCATAATGGTGATCCATAAATCAATTTGTATTATTTATAATATTCAGTTTCATTCGTATAGTTTTGTGAGTTTTAAATGTAACACAAAACATTTATACGTTTTTTTTGTTGCGATTGAAAAGCGTTTTGGCAGAAGTTACATAATATTTCTGAACAGATATTAATAATAAAATTAATTCACTTATTAATTCATTATATATATACATATATATACATATATATATACATATATATATATATATATAATTATATGTAATATTTAAAGAGGTCTCTGCAGAGGCGCTAACAAATAGCTTTTGACACAGCACCCAAACTTTGATCTTCATGGATGTTCCGTTGTTTTGTTTATAGAATATAGTAATAGCGGCTTGCAGAAGCAAAAATGCTGTTGAACAAAGTCACTCACAATTATTTTCTATAAGTAGGACGTACATTACTCAAGAACAACAAAGTAATTTCTCACGTAAAATACTTCAACGAATATTTTAATGAAAACCGTCTTCACGAATACTGCAATAATATATACAGAACAACAGTTCTTTACTTATAAAGACTATTTTGGTTCTTTTCCGTAACATAATACGTAAATAATAAATGGTAGGCAGCCTCTTCCTTGGAGTCGCATGACATCAGGTCTGTCGAAAGCGGTGATGAGAATGAAAATTCAATCGGTACGCACAGTATGATAATAGGCCGAAAATACTATCATATTTTCATTTTTCAATCAAAGTCGAAACTGTTTTTTATTTTTGTAATTTCGTGTATCTAACGAAACCATAGATGCGTCTGTCAGGGCCGGAGGCTGCACAGTTTTCGTTTAATTTCTGTCCTCTTTCCAAATTAGAAATACAGAGTAACGTATTAGCGGCAATACTGAACCCAATTTTCGAAATTATTTTATTTTTATATTTTGATCCTAAAAAACCAACTTAGATGCTATCTTCGTTCAACCAAGATGGTAACTAGGAACACTTTAGTTCGTCACGGGTTCGCTCATGTTCTAGAAGCGTTCAGGTAACATCGGAATTAAAGCCGATTTATGTTATGGGATGTTAATTGCGAAGCGCATTTACTCTTGCCCTGAAGGTTAATGCTAGAAGAGTGGTTGAAGAGAGAAGGAATGCGAAGGCTGCAATTGCAAATATCGGTCTACGAAAATGACTGGTTCTGAGGCTGACAAAAATACATCAATGAATATTAAAATATTTTGTTGAACCTAAATTTTCTCTGCCCATTCATGTACTATATTTCGATGTCATTCGCAAAAATATCGACAAATCAAAAATACTTTAATCGAATGTAATCCACAATATGCAATTCAGACCCAAGAAAAAACCAGGGTTCGTAATGGCACGTTCAAGTAAATATTATCGTACTTTCATACATTTCACCTTTACTTTCACGACATATTCATAAAATATAAAATAACACCTGTGTTGATAATAAGAATAATTGGCATTTCCAGGAATAGTTTTATCAGGCTAAGTTCAAATCCGGTCCATGTCAATACAGACTCGACTGCGCCAGGCATGTCATCGATATTCCTGACGTGCCGAATTCCATATTGCATCACGAAAGAACAAAAGGAGGGTTTGAAATAAGACATTCACCCCTACAATGTCTGAGGACAAGGTAGTCCAAATTCGACGTAGAATCTGTGAATAAAACATTACTCATTGCATATTTCTCTACCTTATATTTCATCATTTCTTTATTCTTAAACCTTCATCCTCTATGTCATATCTTTGTGCTTGGGTGTATCTCTATGCACACTGTACGTAGTCTCCCGCATTTGTTGCACTATGTCACTGACGATACCGCAGAGATAAAGTTCCCAATAGCGGTTTTAGAATTACCTTTGTCTTTCAATATTAATTTTTTCCTTTCAAATATCTCAAAAAACAATGACCAAAAGCATTTGAGTTATTCCAATAGCGCAAATAGTAATTGAAGATCAAATTTTGTACTGGAAAATTGCCGGGAGAATAGGACAATGCATTTGATTACCATTACCTAAAGCAGTTGGTGTGTATGCCCATACGGGTAGCTGCCCATAACAGGAGGCATGGTGATCGTAGCAACATAGCAGGGTGGCCGCGGCTCGGGCCAGGGGATGCTGGATGAAACGGGACCAAGCAGGATTAGAAGGGAGAAGATAATGGGGGCGCGTGGGACGGGGAAGGTATCGGGCTAGGCAGACCACGGTCGGTCAGGGTGGGGCACATACATTGAAATCATTTCTTTTACTTTCTAATAGACGATTGTGATTGACAAAGACCCGGAAAAAGTAGGGTACTTCAGTTAGTCAAAAAATAAATTATTTGTAGATGGCTTAGGGTAGGGATCTCATAACTGAAGAAAACGCACACTTCTCATTGTACAACACACAGGTTTTAACTTTTTTTGAAGTTAAATAAATAGATAAATAAATAAAGTATCACTTCAGCATTCATTATTCTTAGCCTTCTTTCAATTATGCAAGTAGCGTCTTACCTCCCCTCCCATCGGACCGACTCTACAGTGCAGCGGGCCACACCGAGTCAATCATACTTTTTTTGCAGATTCATATCCAAATTAACGTTTACTCGTTACGTGCACATGTGACAGATGTCACAGGACCTGCCAGTACTTTACACTGTTTATTGCGAATGTTCCTATTGTCTCGTTGGACGTGATCACGTTGCTTCGCGTGCCGGCAGCATCTGCTGTTCACCTGTGCCGGCTCGTCGCCCGAGGTGACCGCACTTCCGGCGGGCGGGGGCGGATGGGCGGAGCGAGCGCAGGAGACACGGATCTGCGAACAAGACCTCGCGCCGCTATTAGTCCGAGAGCACCAGAGAGGCCTCCGGCGGTCACGCGACCACCTGGCCGCCCTACCGAGATCTTGCCCTTGTAGCTGCCGCTCCCGCCCGTGACTCAACTCCCGCTACCACTCAATTCTCAACTTCCTCTCCCGCTGCCGCTCACACCTGAACTGCCGCTGCCGCTTGCGCCTCATCTTTCCGCTACCGCTCATGCCTCAACTTCCATTCATGCGACCGCCCGCGCCTCAACCCCCGATGCCGCTTCCGCTGCCATTCACACCTCAACATCTTCTCCCGCTGCTGCTCGCACCTCGACTTCCGATGCCGCTCGCGCCCCAACTTCCGTTCCTCCCACTCCCGAGTCACTCTTGCTTCAATTTCTGCTCCTGCTGCAGCTCGTGCCTCAACTTTCCGCCGCCTCTCACATCTCAACTCTCGCTGCCGCTCAAACACTCAAGGTGGCAGCAGTGGCGAAGAACCACCTGTTGCGCCGTCGAGTAGGTTGTGTGAGAGCGCTTGCAACTAAAAATTTCAAATGCAACACTTCATTGTTATTGTTCTATTTCGATTGATGTTTATCAGTTCAAGTAAAGTTTTATCAAGAGAAGGGAAAGGCTATAATAAAACTTTTATGAGGAGAAGATAGTTAAGCGAACTTATTTCGCAATTTGCTTTCCGCTTCCTACATCACTAGCAGCCACAACTACTGACAGTCCGCATTACTAGTATCCTGCATTACCTCACCAATGCAGCCACGTGCGATGAACGATGATGAATATGGTGAAGGATGATAGGTGAAAATGTATTAGCATGAGTGAGTGAAGATGAACAGAAGTTCAAGTGAAGATGAACAGAATTTAGAATAAGAGGGAAAGAAAACTGATTGAATCCGGTATGGTGACCTGCCATGATTCGACTAGCCGTTATCTACGAATATTTTAAACCAGTAACTTCCTCCGTATTCAATAAACATGTGAATGAAATGTCTGAAGTCTTTTTACGCGAGTCAACTTTTGAAACGACAATATTTCCGGGTACAGAAACTTGCAACCAACGCGGAAGATATCATTTCACGGAGCAGAATTCGATAAAAGAAACAAACTACGATATACGAAAACTCGTGTATAAGAAGTAAAATATCCAAAGCAGTATCCCGTAAACTCATTCCAGCTCTTCGGATGAAGGTGGTGAAAAGTCTGAAACTCGATTTCACCGAACGAAGTCAAAGATGACTCGTTTATCGTCTCTCGTCTCTTGCGAGAGGAGCTTTTGACTGCGTCGAGAGGCCGCATGTTATTAGGTTTCTGCAGCTCAACGGCACCTCGAGCGACGTAGCGCGACGCGACGCGGCGGGCAGACGTCAAAAATAGCGCGTTTGATGCTCGCAATCAATATCCGCCCGGGAATCGCAGCTCAGGCTTTCGAAGAGACAAGTTTTCTCGGGGTAGTGACCTGAATTAGTATTCTGGCTAGATCGCGAAATGAAATGTAAGTGCAATTGGATACGAAGGTTGTCAGATGCAGGTATCAACGAATACGGCACCTAACTGTTTGCGACAATTTCATTACTCATTGAGTCTTTTCTTTATTTAAATATTTTTACTTTTAATATTACATTCCTAAATATTAGCGGTTGATAAAATTGTTTGAGTTAATTACTTCAGTTTTTTTAAGGTTTTGAAATAGTGTTCTAGAAATTGCGGGAGAACACTTTGTAAGAATAATTTGAAGGCGGCCGTGTGTTGATGCAGTGGTAAACGATACCAATTCCCGAAATATAAGAACGTTGTTAACATATGCAAGCGTTAGAATTTTTTATAAACACAAAGTACATCTAGAACAAGCTTGAATGTCAACTGTTGGTTGTTTATTTATATACTAGGTTATTTACAATATCCTCGTGGAGATAAATTCGCTACCAGCCCTTTCCAAAATTCGCTACCTACCTTTCACATGGAGATAAATTCGCTATGTGCATACTAGGAGTATAAACTGTGTCGCGAGCTCAGAGTTTCATCCACACACTCGGTTGTAAACGCGCTTACGGATAACAAACCCATGACACAAGGCGAAATGTCTTCCCCACATCAACGAGTACTACACGAACTAACTTAACTAAACTAAACAGCTGACGCGGCGGAGGGAGACATCTCTGAAGTACACGTGATGTTCACTTGTTTCGCGAACTGTCACTTTATCCCATTCTCAAGAAAATCGTTCTATAGCTTCAATAAAGCCTTTCGATATTCATTCGCATTTCAATTCAAGTTCAAGCCTTAAATAATAAGAGACGCTGTCGTTTGTGAATAAATCGGTGGTGTCTGCAGGGGTTTCACATGATGTCGCTTTACAGCTTGCTAGATCAGTGCTGTCACCTATGAGCGTAATAATGAAGTAGTATTCCGTAATTGTAAAACATTTTTTCTCGAGGCGGCTTCTCTTTGAACATGCCGTTTGTGGGCGAATTTTTATTCTACCTTGACGCTGTTAACTCAAAAATGCACGAGCTTGGATCGAATTTTTCCCAAGGGCAAAATCGTGCATAAAGATTAGGTTCCAGAATCGAAAATTGAAAATGCATAAGTTTACCCAATTCATTAATTTAAAAGATTTAATAGGTTCAAATTTAGACTCAACGATATCCGTTTTAGAGCATTGCAATTCACTTTTCCTTTCAAAAAGACATGCTCTCCAATTGTACTAAAACACACAGATCAGTGACTCCACCTATACTCTCTGACTCGTAACGGAAGCATAAAGAAAGCCTCTGTGTTGGCAGAGGGTTGAGAGAAGGTACTCGTATACTAAACCAACGCGGGAATATGTGCCTTTGTTTTCTTACTGTTGCCATAACAACTACAGCGAGCGGTGAGAACAAATAAGTGAGAAACGCGCACATGCCCAACTACATGAAATGCAATTTTCATCTCATTAGCAATGAAAACATTTACATTAACGTAAACTCGTGCACATACAACATTGGCGGAAGTACAAATCTTACTTGCAATGAGCATAAATGGTCAGAAATATTTAGTCGAAACAAAAACGTAAGAAATCCAACAGGTATTATTCAAATATTTGTATGGTTAATGTGTTTATTTTCATAAAAATAATATTTAAGATAAAATCGTTAGTTTTCATCCCCAAAATCATATTCATGATGTTTCCTTTGTCTGTTTTGCGCTTTTTTGAAACATTCACATTAATTTTGTCGTTAGTTTCTTTAGAAATAGTTTAACGAATGATTCCAAGCAATAGAATGACACGAATAATCTGATCCAGCACCAGATTCCTTCATACAAAATGGGAATGAAATTTCGAAGGTTATGAGAATTTGTACCGCCAGATTTCGAAGCGACCTTTTCTTTACCTGCCCTTCAAGTTTAAAGTGAACATTTAAGAGGAAATTTACTGTCCAGACAAATCACTAATTCTTTCAATAAATTGGAGGTTGAAAGCGCATTATGTTTCTATGACATAAGCTACAGGAGAAAGGTACAGATATTATGAATCGGCAAATTTTTGTGCCTGACTGTACTACACTCCATGAAGGCTTTTAAGAGTTCTCCATAGTTAAAAACCCCAACGGGAAAAAGCACTTTACCTAAAGCGCTGCATTTCTAAAACGAAGACACAAGCAAATAAAAGGCTATTTATTCCTTCCTTCAGAATTTCTTATCTTATTCCGGATCCTGAACTCAGCAAACTTGTAACAACTTCACGCCTCGAAGAAATCTCAATTGAATAATTGAAGTCTCAACACATGACCACTACTTATTTTCAAACAAAAATGTTCATTGAGTACCGAGAAAAATGACGGGAGATAAAAGTAAGGGTTTCAAATAATACTGAAAATTATAAACATGACACTAGTATATCGCTTGACATTCTTGAGTACTCGCATTGCATGAAACTTTACACTCACTGTTGAGCAAGTCACTTTAAATAAAAACTCCCAAAAAGGTAAAGAAAGAGGCAACGTCAAGGGGATAGTGCTTTGGCGATCCATATAAATACACAAGATTGAGACTGGCATCGTACAGATTGGTTGGCATCAAATATGAAATTAACACAGTACACACAAATTGAACGGGTATAAAGCCGTAGCATGCTTTCGCTACTTTAATTCGGTCATTTTGGCGCGTATGCAAAAATCTCATTACTAGCGCATTGTTGTCAAGAATTTGATTTTTCTTATCAAAGAAAAGTAAAAACTGTACGTGACGTATGAGGAAAAAGTACACGCTGTGCTTGTTTTCCTGAACGCCAGAATCTATCCCCGATCATTTAATTGAATGATGAATAACAGTTCTAACAAAGTTAAGTTAGCAACATTTGAAAATTAGACATTTTCATTCCCGAGTTACATACAATTTATTTGCATCAGTAAAAGAAATACTGATTTGATTTTCTAGTATTGCTGACAAAATAAAAACCCATATCCCCAGCTCTACTCCTGCCACAACTAGTAAAACCAGGATTCAAAAAATGTGCGGAAAGAGAAGCTACATTTATGATGAGAGCAGAACCTCACGAGTTTTCTTTCTGCTTGTTCCAGACTGCGCTTCATCCAGGCCAGGTGCCGCCTGCTCCGTTGGAACCCAGGATGGCTCAGCTGGAGACGCTTGAAGCGAAGGTGAGTCGCCACATCCACAGAGGTGCCATTCACAAAGAAACACTAACGTAAACAGAGAAGTTCGCAACCAGGTTATTCATAATTATTTTCATTAACATTTGCATTAACACTATCGCCGCTAACTCGAATGCTCGAAAACTTCCAGCCTTCATGTTCGTACGAATATTAGTCATTGGATAGAAAAAATACTATTTGACTGTTCTCAAATGGAAAAGGAAGAAGTGGGAATTTTATGAAAAACTAATTTATTTTATTTCGGAGTTATCGTTGTCTTTGTGATTCAATTTTATATTTGCTATTAAATTCGGCATTTTGTTTTTTCAAGAACGTAATTTCTTTAATTTTGTTTGTCGTTTTATTTTGACGTTCATGTTGGGTCGTCATTATACATGCCACATGAATCTTGTGTTGATATATTTTTTGTCCTGACGTGGATGTTAATGTTTCTCTGTGAAATCACACTTAGTTTTCATCCACTTACATGTTCGCATACCCCTATGAAGCAGTTGCTTGTGCCACCAAATGCTTTTTTCAGAAGACTTCCTTCAATATATTTTCTTTAAATTAACAAAAACTCACGTTTTAAGTACTAGTAATATTGAGCTTTGTACACCGCAAGTTCAGAGTTGTCATTTCTTTTGGAAATTGTTCATACTTACCTAACACAAACTTATACGAAATGGTATTGATATAATTTTTCAATGAAATTTAACCATCCATAAACATCGCAAGAGAAGTCAAAATGTAGGGACCGATTCATCTGATCAGAAACTTCGGTTGCCTATCAGTAAATACAGATGATAGTATATCCTACATATTCCACAATTAAAATTGAGAACTTGATCTAGCACAAATGGTTTGTTAGCGACCTCATATTCAATAATTTTTTTCTGACATGTTTGCATACATTATTTATGTTTGAGCGCAGTCATAATAGTATGAGAAGTTGGTATATGTGCACGTGCATAAATGAGCAGAACTAAAGAAGCAGGTGGGAACTTTGAGATTGATTTAGCTTTATGCGTTAATAAGAATACAAGAGTTCACTGATGCTCCGATTTAAATCTCTTAATTATTTTGGACAATAATATAAAATATATCGAACAGTTAGAAGGATTTAGCAATATTAATAACAAACTATTTCACATTTGGTAGCTCAAAAAATTTCCATCAGTAGCAAGTCAAAAGCTCATGTTTATATATCGTAATGCGTCGCAAGGAGAATCAGTCTGCTTCCACGAATAATTCAATTTGCGTTTAGCTCGAAGAACATGAATGTAGGCATTTCGTGGAAACGCGAATTCCGAATTCGTTTGAAACTGACAAACGAGTCCGTAGCGAAGTAAACTGAACGATACCGAAATAAACCAATGCGGTAACAAATGCTTGTGCTGTTCGCTAGCTCTAGAGCACCACGCGCGAATACGAAAATTATGCCCCAGTGCACCAGCCAACCCGTCTCGTCCTTGTAGGCGGTCAAGCTCAAGTTTTTTCCTTTCATTCTTTTTGTTTTATTTTTGCCGTCGTCGCAGAATAGCTTTGGCGAGATGGAGCAGGATGACTCACGGAAATTCTACCGTTGCGAACTTTTATTCGTACACATTGTTGCTGTTTCAAGAATGGTAGAATGCATCTATGGCTACGACTCGTTGAGAATCCGGGCTGCATTAAGAATGTTACATTTTATAACATCAAGAAATGTAAGTGTCTCCACCGTCTGTTGGAAATCACGTCGCTCAAGTTGGTGATCCTCATGTGTTGACCTACCGGTGAACATGGGAATTTTTTATGGATTATAAATAGAGCGATACATTTTAGAAATCTACATTCATAAATCGAGAGCTGATAGGTAACTTTGTATCAAACTAATAGGTTTAGTTCTAAAACAACTATTCTGAAAACAACAAGCAAATTTAAGCAGCCATTTCTTCGGTCAGAAAAATGTATACGTACGTGCGATGCAGATCTTAGAAGTAGATATTTCAATCTTCTTATTAATTTTTCCTCTTTCGTCAAGTATTTCACCTTACTGAAATGCTTTCAAACTCTGAAGTTACATAACGTACTTCAGAAACTATCATAATTTCTTTAAGTTAAACAAAAACAAAAGTTTAACGTTAATGTACCCCTTTTTTATTTCAAAGGATTACTGAATGCGTTGCTTGTGAAGCTGTGCAACGTAATTTAACTTTTTGTACATCTCTTGACTTTGAAAAACGATCAGAAAAAGCACAAGACTCAAAATGAATACGAATTGTGTAAGATGTGTTCCGCATCAGGGATGCATTGTGATGCACAACATTCTGAGAAATAAGTTCAAGTGTTGCAAAGTTCATACTATTGCCATTGCCTTTCACCTGAAGACAATTTTTTTATTGTACACGAAAAGCATGACTTTGCGAATTTCCGGCGTTGTGCACTCTTAGATGCTATCAATGCTTGAAAATGTTGCTAAAACATATTGCATAAAATGTTTGTATCTTGAGACCCATTCAAGTCTTTCACTTTCTGCTTCCTTGGTTGAATCTACGTATTCTGTTCCATGACCAAAGCAAGACGATTTTGTCGAGCGGGATAAAGAAAAGTCATTTGAAAGTTCCAGGAAACAAATGGCCAGATTTGTTTTCTTTTTCCAAGATTTACTGGGCAGTCTCTGGGTTTGTATTCAGCAACTCCAAACGCAGAGTCCTGTCGAGATACAAAAAACGAAAGAAATTAAAATCAAAGAAAGAAAGACTCCCTGGTTTTTAAATGACCAAAAATAAACATTAAAGAGAGGACTTGCACTTGAAAAACCAGCAGGACGTGAAGGCTCCTTCTGCATGGACCACAATATTAGCTTGCAGAGAAGTGATGAATCATAATAGAACACCACCTTCCAGTATTATATTTTATAATAATATCCACCGTTTTCAGAAATCTCTTTAAAATGCGTTTTTTCCCTTTATATACTAGTAAAATATTTCTCTCTATACTAGTAAAAAGAAAGTTATATAATGTTACAACGAAAAATGGTGTTTTCTGGAGAAAAATTCTTATTGTAGAATATAGATAATCCATGTTCCTATATTAGTAAATTACTTCCTCTAACTCGTTATGTATTCAGAATCCACGTTTTTGGGACCCTTGACACCGCAAGATTGGTTTACGGCTCAACATCTGGCCCTCAGTGAACAACATTAGAGGCTAAAACGTAAGCAGGATTTTCACCAAAATTGATATTCTCCAACCTACCCGGCTGATGTCGTAGACTCTGAAATTTGAAACGGATTGTGTAATTTTCGGGTGATACATTATATGAAACTCTCAAGGACATTTTCAATGACGTTCAGCTCGCGTTTTCGTGTATTTAACAGCTCCCTCCCTCACACCTTTCGCTCCGCCCGCCATCTCCATCTCCTTTCACGCCTTTCACTTCCCGTGCTTCCTCTCCTTTCGCTCCTCCAGCTCCTTCTGCTTCTTCCCCACCTCCCGCTTCAGCTCAATTCGATCCTTTCGCTCTCTGCCCACTACCTCCGCTCGGCAAGCTCCTTTTGTTTTTTCCAGGCCATTCGAACCATCCGCTCTGCCTACTCGCCCGTTCCTCTCGATTCCACCAGTCTTGCAAATCATAATCCTACCTTTCCTCGCGTCACCCTGAGACAAAGCCTCGAGTTGCATTGAAGATTGCATTTAACTAAAAAATAATAAAAAAAGAAACAAAATTGTTCAGCATTTTAAAACGTTACCTCTTTATTTTCTTTTTGGATGCTGAAAATTATTCTTGCGAAATTTGGAAAGAATTGCTCCTGTGGTTCAAATGAACAAGTGTACGATATGTACCACACGTTTTATATCGCGTTTACACCACGTATACGTTTTATAATAGTCTTAGAAAAGAAAAATAAGTAAATTATTTCTCTCACATTCTTGGCTTGTTATCACGAATTATTAATATTTATCTGGTCATTTTTGTTTATGAAAAAGTATTTTTGTAAAATGTTGACCGTGGTATGTTTTTTGTGCAATCCCACTCAATGGAGGGAAAGATACAACATATATTCCAAGAACAAGAAGGTCGCCAGTTCACCGGAGCAGAAAATGATTAGGAAACCTGAGGATCATCTTATGCAATCACTTTGATGCAGAGCGTCTGCAGACCCGTCCTTTGATCATGGCACTCCCCCCACCCACATTCGAGGGGCTCAGCGCATCCTGTTTGTCGTGTTACCGAAGACTTACAAGGTCGCAGAAGCTGAGCAGCGTATGCGAGATTACGGTCGAGACAAGATATGCTTGTGGCCAGTTGCGGTGTTCTCCGAAAGAAGGTGAAATGGCAGAAGAACGGACTTTGAACATTGCTTTGGGGAAACGAGTGGAGGGTGACCAACATTTTTAAGATGAATATTGTGCCGTCGGTGAGTAA
Source organism: Gryllus bimaculatus (assembly GCA_017312745.1). Taxonomy (NCBI): domain Eukaryota; kingdom Metazoa; phylum Arthropoda; class Insecta; order Orthoptera; family Gryllidae; genus Gryllus; species Gryllus bimaculatus. The sequence continues at coordinate 1,025,287 of BOPP01000095.1, forward strand.
GAGTGCAGAACCAGGTATTAAAAACTGCATTCATATATGTTAAGGGGGCTGATGCGAAATGTGTGGAAACGAAATATTTGACAAAAGAATCTGAACAAAAAAAGACGTATCTGAACTAAATTATAAGTACATCTTCTGAGAATATTTATTCATGTCAATTTATTTACATATACCATTTCATAGTAAAATGCAACACATATGCTTGTTACGTGCAATGTTTATAGACACATTCAGCTATATTCTAGCCTATATTAATTGCTTACATAAGACAAAATTCTATCCTTCAAGCCTGTGGGATCGTTCAGAAAGGGCAATTGCACTAGAAGAATCTGTTGTTGGGACAGACGGGAATATTCAATATTTCCTGAATCCAGCGAAATTTAAGCGGAGGGAGTGCACGTAATGACAAAGACATTGATAGCAATGGAGCGGAAACTTGGTGACCGGAAGAGAGTGGGGGCTTACTGTTGTGTCGCACGCCGAACGTGAACAGTAGCTGCAGGGCGCAACTACGCCAATTGCAGTAGCGGAATTGGCTGTGGACCCGTCCAGGGTGAAACGAGGTCTCTAGGGGACCAAGAGTTTGCGGAGGAGGGAGGGTAAACTGCACGCAGCGGGAAGTGGACAGCGAGCGACGAGAGGCGAGAGGAGTGAGCGAAGCTGAGAGCAGTAAAACCAAGGAGCAGGTAAAGCAGGTAAAGTGGGAAACGATCGGAGCGTGGTAACCAGGGAGTGGGGGAAACAAAGCGAAGCGGGAACGGGTTGAGCGGAGGTAGGGCGAAGCTAGGATCGGGCGAAACGGGTATCGGGTAAAGCTAGGATGGGGCGAAGCGGGGAATGGAAGAAAGGGAGTCTGGATGAAGAGCACGTAGCGGGGGAATGAAGAGGGGAACTGGTGAAATGGTGGGAAGGGGGAGGGGAGGGGAGGGGGATGAGCGAAGCGGGAGAAACGGGAAGCAGGCAGCTTTGCGAGGAGGCGACTGGGAGGTGAAGCGGGGTCAATATAGGGCGGGAACAGTGAAAAGCGAGGGTCGACAGCCGTTGTGACCGAGGTCGGCGCGCGGGACCTGTTCTGCGAACGTGTTCGTGTAACGTGCTCGTCCGTGCAGCGGCGCTCCGCATTGTTTCTGCGTCCTCTTCGGTCGTAGTGGGCCACTCTTCCGTCGCAGGTCGCTGAACACCCAGGTCACGACAGTACTGAAAATATTTTTTTTTTTTCGCTTAATTTCGATGACATTTCAGAACAATGGCTTCCTCGGGAGTGAAATTAAATGGAACAAATTCATGAGTCTTACAGGTTGACTAGCAAAATGTTGGCAAATGCTCTCAGTTTATAATTCCCCTTGATATATACAGCATTCTTCTTAACATGTTTCCTAATGACATCTTTTTTGTGTAAATTAGGTTAGAAAATTGTTTCATAAATATTTATTTAACTTACGTTTTAAATGGAAAGAGAAATTAGAAAAATATTAAAAGATCTAGGTTCCTCCTAAAATGCAGGCATAATATGAGAATTCAATGTTTTACCTTCATGGCAGAAGATTTTTTGATACGTGTATGAGTGTTTGATACACCTTAACACCACTATATAGCATCGAAGGATAATTTCAAACTCCCTTTTGGAAATGCTAATATGCTCATCCATTAAAAAAATCAATATAACAAAATATTTTTCCATTACTCATTTAACATCACTGACGTTTGAATTGAAATGAATAATGAAAGTGATTGGATTGATGTGACTTTTTTCCTCACCTCGTGCTCTTTGGCGCAAATAAGAGGGCTTTAAAAAATACGTTCACTATTCAGAATATGAGGGGATCACACAGCTGTGACAAAAGCAAAGAAGAGGGAGGACGAAGAAGTTCATGAAAAATTAATGTCCTTACTAACCAACTAAACTAATGATCTTACTTACCTAAATTTTGTAGTAATTGTTGTAAAACTAACTTCAAAGTTAAAATTAGTCTGCAATGCATCTCGTGATTTAATTTTTTTTAAACTTCAAAACATATGGAACACACAAGTTTTAAGTGGTGCCGAAAAGGTGTCAGAGGTGGGTTCGAAATGGAACGTTCCTGTCGAGGAGGGGTGTTTAAGCGTTACGAGTTGTTGCAAATGGAGGGGATAGGATAAAAAAAAATACTTGCAAACGTATATTTTGAAAGTTCTCTAATATCATTAGGTTTATATTTTAACATATCCCGTATCCCGAATCTAAATCTGTTCTTCAAATCCAACAGGCCACTTGCCCAGATTAGCTTTGCCGAGGTCGGTTGACGTGTTCGGCGAATCCTCCGACCAGCGATGCGCTGTCGCCTGACCGCCCGTTGTGGCGCGGGGCGTTTCGCGTCTGTCGCTTCGACGTGGACGCACGCGCCCCATCGCGGCCGTCGGCCTGAGTAATGAAATGCAAATGAAGAGAAAACAAGCGGAGGTTTCCCGGAGAGTGGCCACGGCGCCGCATGACTTGTGGCGGGCGGGCGGGACCTAGAGCAAACGGGGAACGGCGAGAGAGGGGAGGTAGAGCGAAGGCCGCACCGCTTGACCCTCTGTGGCTCAGAGGTCGCGCGGAGTTGCGCGAGAGGGCGGGCGACAGATGACGGACGACAGGCTAGACAGACAGGAGAGTTCGCGAGCTTAGGTTGTCGCGTCGGAAGACGTAAGCCTGGAACGAGGCTGGGAACGAGGGAAACTGGCAGAAAGGAAGACGTCGTGGCTAAACGGGGAATTGTGGGAAGAGTAGGAAACAGACGGTCGAAGAAGAGAGCAGGGAGACAAATGAGGGGGGGAAATTGGAAGGGTAGGGCATGAGAAGTAGATAAAGGAAGGGAATATGTAAAGTATGTAAGAAGAAATAAATGTGCTATTAAAATAAGGATGAAGAGAAAATGGAGACACGTGAATTGATATGATTGGTGAAAAAACAAAAAAATCGTATCTTACTGAAAGTACAACTATTGTTTTTGAATAATAAACTAGTAACAACAAAAGTCGCGGAAATTAGACAATTCGCTTTTCTAGGAGCATACATTGTGCATGTGCAATGTATCGCTGTTTTGTGCATATTCGGTAATGCGGTAAGTTAAAAGAGGGTAATGAAAAAAATTAAAGATCCAAGGAACGAAACGTTTGCCGATACAATTTTGAATTCAAAAGAAAAAATTCGATCATTCCATTTTTTTAATCGACTGTTACACTGCTGCAAACAAACGTCATTCTAGGGCTCTTTGTTGTAGATTAATTGTTATTTCCGGGCCCAACTGCTGTGGTCAAAAGTCCCGATATTGTAGTGAACGATATAAGTCTGGAAGAGGCAGTGTTCCACCCCCACTGGATGGTCCGGCGCCCTATTGCAAGCCGGTTTCCGGGGAATACTTTTCCAGGTATCTTCGCCAGCGGGACACTGCCCCCGCCGAAACACACTGAACTCCTCTGATCTCTCGTAGAGTACTATCGTGCATGTAAGTGTAAGGGGAGAATACAGGACAAAGAAGGGAAAGGAGAGTTCACGCGCGGTCCATGGCATATTTGTTAAGGTACTGCTCCGGTATTCCCCTGTATTGATTGAAAAACACAGAAAACTATTGATCAAAGAAGCTGTTCGTTAGAATTCGCTATATACCCAGCGTCGAAAATTCTCTACCGTCAGAACTCAAACGTTCGAACCCTGGTCGGAATCGCTACAGAAGCAGCTCAATGCTGAGAGCGTAGGCTTCCGCGGCCGTATTTAATTGGCGGTTCGAGTGACGCCGCGTCCATGGCACAGGTGCCGACGTTTCTGTCGCCTCTGCTACCTTTCTCCTATAATAGCTTCAATGCCGGCTCTGAGCTAAACTCAGTCTTTATAGCAATTTTCAGTTAATTCTATCTAAATAAACACTATGTACCTGATCTACAAATACAACGACCAACTGAGAAGATTAGAACAGAACGAATGTTATAGAAAACGCAACTGGGGAGTGAGAAAGAAAACTCGGCGAGGAACCGCTGCTTGAAAGCCGCGTGGGAAGGCGTCGGCGAGAGGCGAACTTACACGAGTGCGTGGGCGGGGTCGGAATTAGTTGTTTCGACGGGCCGCTGAAGAGGGAACAGGCGGAAGGACAAGCGGACAGGCAAATTAAGCGTAGGCGTGCGAGAGGGCTGGCCTGCAGCAGCAGCAGCAGCTGTGCCACAAAGGGCGGTTCGAGCATTGCACATAAAGCGAAGCCCGACAGCGGTCGCCCACTGCCACTGGCATTTTTTCCTGGTCCTCTGCTGCCACTGTGCGACGGGCTCCGGAAAAGAAGGCTTCATATAATGAAAAAAAATTTTTGTCTTTTAGGAAGATTACAACTTTTTACCTCCTTATACTTTCATTACTTCTGGTTTTTTGAATTTCACATAACTGTAGTTCATATTAACATAGATGAACAATATATTTTGCAACATCATTTAGGATATCCTCCACATTCTGTATCAGTAGCCGATATCTTGTTAACTAGTGATTATTCTTTTTTCATTTTGTCATTGTGTTTTATATTCCACTTTTCCTATCAGTATTAATGAAAACTACAATTCTCTTCTGTTTAATTTTTCATAATAAACAATAAAAATAAAATTTAATTTCGTAAATATAAGGAAACAAAATGTTTATTTTAGATTTTTTGTCCTCAATAAGGACACTTATTACCTGCACTACTCGATCGTATTCTACGAATACTTCTGGAAGGTCGGTATTTGTAACGACCTTTATAAAAGATGTAAACACTTATTTCTGAAGAAGTACATTAACACTAGATATTGGAAGAACCGAAAACCATAGTAGATGAATGGAAGTACAGAAATGACCTAACCTAATGACATAATGGGTCTTACCCTTTACCGGACTGCACAAACGAATGCGCTGCGAGAATGAAAGAACACCGGGAACGAACAAAGGTCAAAAGTGGTACATTGCGAAGTTCGGACATTGAGTAGTTTGACTAAAACTACTTTCGATTTCGAACGTGCTAACAAACTGTAGGCGAACAAAGTATTATTTTCGTACACAAATACGCTGACAATTATGTGTTTCATAGTCTCAAGGTGGTTGTACGAAAATCGCCGAATGTTGACCGCCGAAAATTGCCGGAAAGGCCGAACGGTAGGGTTTCCACGCCAACTCGAAAATGCGTCGTGAAGAGTCCACTTGGCCATAACTGAATTTTAAGATGAAAAATACTTTGTAAATTACGCGTTGTCCTTTCCCCATTTGTTCACATCCAGTGTGTCCTGTCGCTTGCAGGTTCGCATTGGTCCTTTTGTTTCCTCGAGGAAAGGAATAGATTCCTTCTCGTTGGATATGATAAAGGAAAAGGACCAAATTAATAAAACCAACGGAGGTGTTACTACGACCATGTTCCATTGTTTTGCGTCAACACTAGTCAATGAAACAACACTTAAGTTTGCGTCAATGGCGAATAGTTTACACGAAAACTTGCAACAATGAATATAATTTATTTCATCAGGCTATTAATCTGCGTAATGTTATGTAATTATTTCGAGTTAATCTCGATCAATTTGAAGGACCACGTGTATCTCACGTGAAGGTAAATTTATTTCCGAACAGCACTAAACATCAGTAAACAGACACGAGTTAATTTGTACAATGAGGTCAAGTGTTCATAAAAGTCAACAAATCGGCATGTGATATTTTTTGGAACACACGACATTTAGCGGCAAACATTCCCAACTTGGCAGAAGAACATGGAAGAAAATCATTCTTCCAAAACATTCACACACACCAAGACACAATCAGCTTCTTAGACAGTTTCCTTTCTCCTCTCTCCTAAATGGTACACACACGATCGTAAAAACCGTTTCGAACAAAACGTGCAGTAAAAGATAAATAATTTTTACGGCGTCATTTTACGCGGCCAGTTTCGTTAACGAGTATCCTGCTTTATGTTCCGCGGCAGTTCGCTGTTCTCCTTCGCAACCGCACTCGGCAAGACAAAGCCAGTGCCAATGTTAACGAGGCTAAGTGTAATGAATCACTTGGTGCACTTCTTGTCACTTTCATAATGTGTTACGTCGGGATTAAATTCATTGCGGTAATAGAGGGTAACTTCCCTATAAATTAAACAGTACCATGCCTTGGACAAAATTGAGGATAATTACCGTTTTGAAAAATACTACGAAAATATTTACTCGTTCTACTGCCGGGCATATAAAGAACGTGATGTGCTTAGATGCACACTAAAACGATATACGCAGTACGAATGAAATTTTTCGAAGAAATATTGGCCATTATGAGATACTGAAAATGATTTTAGTTCCCCATATTTAAAGTACAAAAAATGTTTTGTTATTTTGCAAAAGAAAGGGTCCTAATCAGCAGATATGTAATGTCGAGGAGCAAATTATATTTAACAATTCTAAATATTTTAATGGTAGATTAAAAAAAATAGCCTAGATTCTGGGATACACTGTTTCAGTACAATTCTAACTCCTTTAGGTCATCCACCGGGCTACTTTAGGATGCTGTGTCAAGCTTAAGAAACGTTTGCACATCTTTGTGTTTTCATGTGCAACGGAACTTTTTCAACAATTCCTGTACGAATAATTAATTTATAAATTCACTGAAAAGAAAACAAACACTGTCATAAATGATCAACTTTCAAATCCTTATTAATTTATTCATTGTTATTCCGGCTACCATAACGACGAGAGGTGGAGAGAAATGTAGAGAAAGTAGAAGGGAGACGAGAACCACAAGAGAGGTGTATCGTCTCTTCTCCCTCTGAAACTACGAAAGGAGTACTGCTGTAAATCAATAATACTTACCTACAAGGGCTATCCAGGTTGTACGTATTGCCAGCAACATTCCCTTTGAAAAAGTGTCCTTGCGGTGGCAAATGTTCTCGTTCTGGAAGCTGTCTGCATGGTCAGCCGTACGCCATTTTCCTTGCTTTGCTCTTGGGGGCAATGCGTGCACAACACTACTTTGCGAATGTTCTCACGTACACTCGCCACGACAAATGACTTAATAATCAGCTATTTTTTAGAACATAAATAATCATATTCACATATTCCTTAAGCACAGGAAAACTCATCTTCGTATTGCACACACGTTATAGGAAATATGATGAATTTAAGCATGAATCTTGCTGGCAGCGACAATGATAATCCTGCCAACAGCATCCGCATTCTCAATAACACGACATGACAACAAACCGGGGACTGACATGAATTATGTGATGCACAACATTTCATCAGTTTCGTGTCATGACGTCATGGAGAAAACGACCAATCAGAGGCTATTGTAATTATTTGGTTCATTTGTTTATTGTATTTTATTTACATTTGTATTTTATTTCTCGTAACTTGAACACAATATACATAAAACGAATATATAAATCGTACATCACTTTCAAGCAATATTTCCCTTCTTAATTACAAGCTCTGTTGCGACAGGGCGGCGCCAATTTAAAAGAATGGCACTTGTAGTAACGATAACTTCTATAGTAAACCTTCGAGCTTAAGGTAAAATTCAGAGATATTAATTTACTCTTTAGCGAGAAAATAATTTTAATTTCATCTCATTACGCTTTGAACGAAAAAAAAAAAGGTTTTAAAAGTCTAAAATGCGTCAATGCTTTAGAGATTTTTAAAAACGCCTATTTGTCCTCTGTTTTGTTATTTCAAGGCTTTTTTGCACATCGAATATTTTGTTCCCTTTGAAATCAAGGGAGAAAATACAACGATCTTTAAGTATAGTTCGATGAGTTTTACTTTTTCGCATATTATATAATGTAATACGCAGGTAATACGTGGTGCTTAAGGGGCACCACTGAAGTTCGCCACAGATTTACAATATTTTCGAAATGGTTAAAGGTATCGGGGTGCGTTTTTCACCAAGTTGTAGATGATAGAGATAACATATTTCTATTTTTTGTTTGAATGTTTGCACTTCTTGTTGCAAGTTTCAACCACTATTCTAAAGCAGTCGAGTCATACAAATATGAAACTAGCTTACCTTGGTGCCGCTGTTCGTGAGTACTTTCATGTTGACAACTTTTGGGTGTGCTATGAAAGTAGGTATTAAAAATATATTTTAAAAACAGTAAAGCTCTCTGGCTCGTCTATCCTCAGAAACCGTCTCCACAATTCATTACGGTATAGTTACAGTACGGAAACCTTCAAAAGCACGTGTTTGTTGTTGTTGTTGTTGTTTTTTATTTACTCCAGAATATCCAAAAGGGAATCGGCCAAGAATTATGTCAATCGGTCTGACTTGTCGAGAGAAATCCTTTGCGTAATTCCTCGAATGGAAGAATTTCCAAAAATTATGGTTAACATTTTATGTTAGTGTTATATTTTTTCCAAAATGTAAAAATCTCCGATTACAATTTAGCATGAAAAATAATAAAATTTGTCATCTACAAACAGTCTATTTTTGGTATTGGAAGTAAAATGTTAGTCGATCAAGAATTTCTTCATTAGTCCGACAAGATGAAAATCGAACGGTGTCAGATCCGATCTGTTCGGAGGATGCAGGAGCTCCTTCCACCAAAACACCTCGAGTTGCGCACAAAGAGAAGCAGCCACAGACAAGGGTTGTCGTGAAGTAGTTTGACATTTCCACCTTCAATTCAATTCAATGATTCCTTATTTACCGTTGCAAGGCTCAGGCCATAAGGGCTGCTCGTCCGCCTGACCTCGCACATTCCGAGACGCTCCTTTCACCCTCTGCCTGAGAAAGGGGGTATCCCTCGGGCGATTTGAAATTTGCTCAGAGGCTTCATTTAGGCCTCTTTTACATGCAATAAATCTCTATCATGGGACAGTCGGCTTTACTTTATCGTCTTCACGGCGTTTGTCACGAGCACGATGCAACGACCAATGTTTTCGCATACGATCCAGCATTCACAGTGGCCCAGATGGCACCATTCATAAAAGCGCAGATGTCTCTATTACCAAAAGATGGACTTCTGTTCACAGAATGTTTGTAAACTTGTGCCAATATGGGAGAAGTGTTTTTCGAAACTTGATTATGTTGAAAAATAGCGTCGAGATGTTTCGTAATTTTGTATATATTCTTGATGTGTTTCCAATTATACTTTCTTCTAATTCAGTTATGCGTTTGCAATCGAACCGCTCTGATATCTTCATTTAGGATTCCCAGAAATTCCGATCTGTATGTGAGTTTGAAAGCGTAAATGCACCACCGCATCGCTGACCTCCAATAACCTCCAAATACCGCGTCCGACAAAATTGTTTCCGCAGAACCACTTCACTCCAAAGTACACGCATCGCCGGCAGCTGTAGGAGGTCAAACTTAATGAGCCGCGCGAAAATCACCTCTGCCGTTAGCGTTAACACGCGACCAGCACATTCCGAAAAAGACGTTTCACTACTTTTCAGCTGTCCCTCGCAGGGCTATGGTGCCAGAAGATGTGGTGCTACTCACAGAATATATATTACACGACCTATTCTTGAGTTTTTATTGCAGTATATTTTGTACACACTACTTCGTAAAGAAAAACGACATCTTTTTATTTATACCTATTTATTAAAACTATGTTACAGTAAAAACCAAAAGCATTAAAAAATATAATGGACTTTTTAATATGATTCTTTGTCGTTTTGTAAGGGTATGACGTTTCTAGTAACATAATATAATTTCGGATGGGAAAATTCTAATAATGTAAATTGGGTGTTTAATATTCATTCCCGGTGATACAAGATAATAAATTCAATATGCGAGAATAAGAAATATTACATAAGATAAATATTAATTATTGTTTAAAATTTAAAGCATTGAGAGAAATTTACGGGTGTCGAAAAATCATGATAGCATTTTAAATAAAAATGTTGAATCTGTGAAACATTCAATTTAATGTATGCGTATAAGTAATTCTTAATAAGTGTGCATTACGTACTCGCACACGTAATGATTCACAATGTAGATCTTATTAAGAACTTTAATGACACTTCAAAAAAATTAGGTTTGGCAATAGTTTGAAAAAATATTGTCTATATCTATTTGATTAACGAATCTTAGAATTCAATCTAAAAATCTTATAACGTTCTTAGAAAACAATAAGAACAGAAAAAAACCATATATAATGCATAGTTTAACGTTTCGGCATTTCTTAAATAATCGAAAACTATGAACTGCTGTTGCAAAGAAGACAGCACCTCAGAGCTTCATTCGCATCTTCAGGCAGCCCACCGCGCATTCGACAGAAGCGAGCGCGGAGTTGCTTCGCGCCTGCCTGTCACGCGCAGGCGCGCTTCCTCCTTGCTTCCACGCCCGTCATAAGGATGCATCCTTCAAGTTTTCGCACTCGCCTGAGCTTTTTGCCGATCCGTGACCCGCTCTGAACAATGGGAATAACCTTTCTTCTCGCTACAGTTTCCGTCCTCGTCGCAGAACGGGACTCCGCCGAAGGAAGTGTGTGGGAACGAGGGAACCGCGCGGGGAGGCCGGGCGCCGAGACAATTGAAGGCGGAAAGGCGGTGGAGGGGTGGGGTGGATTGAGGGAAGGAGTTGGACATTACGCTGGGAAGGCAATATCCCGCAAAGTCACACTGCTGGAAAATCGCGGCAAGAGAAACCTAAGGGGGGCAGTGCATTTTTAGAGACTTTGAGGAAGTGCGTTTTCAGCGAATTTAGGGAATCGCAAATCAATACAAAAAATAAAGTCACACACCAAGATTATTTTATTTATTTTAAAATTATTAATGTCATCTTAGAAATGGAAAAGAAAACTTCAAAATAAGGGCATACAGTATCAGTCTCCACTTTCGACGTGCAAAAACTCAATTCGCTGATTCGATCAGTGAAGTAACTAATAAAAGGCGATGGAAGGGGCAATCCGCCACTAGCGCCACATTTTACGCGCCGGCATATCTCTGCATAAGCTGCTCTAAATAAAATACTAAAATCAATAAAAAGGAAATCGGTTAATTGTATCCCGCGGATAGAAGTCGCTCACACCCGCGTCCCAGTTAATGCGCTTTCACTTTTGTCTACCTGAGAAGGCAAAGCCATATTGAACAATGTATGGGGGTCAGAAAAAGATTAAACAATTTAGTAATTGGACTAACAAAAATAGAGGTTCTCGTACCATTCAAGAGAAAACCTCAAACACAGGTGAAGGTAGCAAACTCTTAAGAACTGTTTATCATGTATGTAATCTAACTAAAATATAGTTATTTTAATTTTGTATAAAGAAATATCATGATCCCCCTTTCCCCTCTTCTTTGGAGCAGCACACGACATAAGTGGAAATCAGTTTCAACAAATTAAGAATAATTAATACAGTTTACATTGAGTTTCCTTACTCCATCTTACTCCTACAATAAAAGAAATAAAAATTAATAATGTTAAAAAACACTTATCTCCTGAATAATTCTTCTCGTTCATGATCTTGAAATATGAAGGCCAAAGGGCGATATTAGACGCACTGATATCTCGGCGAGCTTTTTCTTGTATTCGCGATGGAAACCGAAACAGGTACAATCAGACTTAGCCTTTTGGAAGACAGGTAAAACCTTAGAAAAAGTTGACCGTGGGTTGAAATAGAAGTAGTCCAATAAAAATTATTAAATTCAATAGATGGAAGTACATGTCGATATCCTTTGTTTACCAAGGATTTGTCATTTACCAGTATTTGTAGGTGATTTTCCTTTGCCTACCCTGTGCGTAGACACTAATATATGAATTGTTTTGAATTAACGTTGACAAAACATTTTCTACGTAATATTTATTATTTCGCACTTTACAGCTGGCCTCAGAGTGCCTTAAATTATTTCTTTAACTAGAAGGGGAATGGCAAAACATTCCAAGACTGCTCTCGATCTGATTTCGCCACTGGCTAGTAGTAATGGAGTTAAAGACGTTCGACCGACCTCTCGCTTCCAGATATCGCGAGATGTCTTGCATTATTCATCGGCACGCTTGGAGCTATCCCGGCAGCTCCTCACTGACAGACTAGAGGGTGTGTAGGGCTCTTGACTCTTTCAGAAAGTCGAAACTCGCAACGCTTGTCACGTTCAAACAGAGCAAAAGGCCGAAATAAATCGAGGTTATTATTGCGCGAAAGTACACAATGTACTCTATTATTCGAGCCTCTAAGTATATTAAATTGCTTTTTAAACAAATTGTTTTGAGGAGCAACCTTGTTTCTCAGTAAAATTCCAGGTCATCTTATTCTATGATGAACATTGATCATTTTTGGATACGATAAATCAGTTCTTTTTTCGTTTTGATTTTCTTTTTCGAAAAAAATATATTAGTATGTCATGAAATTTAACTCTTCACACTTGAATTTCTGACTGATTTTTATATTTTCATATCAATATACAAAATTAAAATATTTATGCCATTGCATTTCGGTTACAACACAAAGTCCGTTGACACTTTGTTAGCTGTGACGTCATTCAATCGGGAGCTTGAACGTCACAATAGTGCTCTGAATAAAAGACTAAAGCAAGGCCGTGAGTAAGTCAATAAAAAGGGAATCGGCCAATTGTATCCCGCTATTGTCACTATCGTGATGTTCAAGCTCCCAATTGAATGACATCGACACAGCTGACAGTGTCAACGGACTTCGTGTTTTAATCCAAGTATACAGTAGTCATGCTTCATTGCTATTTCAAGAATGTAAAATTAAGAAAAAGTACTATGAGTTTCGTATTTAGTACGGCTCTTCGTAGATAAATTATTATTAACTACAATTTTACATTAGTATCCCGTTGAAATAAGCTTGATGAGTGCGTAGGTAGTTGATGTGTCAATGTAGTCGAACGGAAGGTATTCGAATTAAAATTTCTCTGCCGACTGTAGAATTATATTCATTGATGGTCTCGTATGATTGTCTTGTTTCCTTGTGTTCTCAAAATTTATTTATAAACATATATTTATCAATATTATATTTATTTTCCTTAGTCATGTTATGTACATTCGAATGTCTTGAAAATATGCGTATTTCTCCGCATTCCCTGTGTTGTATGATCTAATAAAAAATACTAATATAAATATAAATATGTCAATTGAGACATAATGTAAATTTTGAACTTCTCCGCATTCCCTGTGCTGTATGATCTAATAAAATAATACTAATATAAATACGTCAATTGAGACATAATGTAAAAATTGTGAACTTCTCGCAAACATTACAACAAATTTTTGAATTGAAATTAATGAATGTAATTCCGATACTTATTGTTGAAAACTTCTAATTTTTAATATTGTTTTAATGTTTTTTTCAGACAGTCTCTCTGTTGTTTTTTTAATTCAAATGTGTTCCTCATTTTTGTTTCGTCAGGAACTCCTTGTGAAACAAACGATTGAGACGGATTTTCTCCCCATCACAAATTTCATGTTTAAATTCGCAGTTAAAAACATCCTATTAATTAATCAATAGTCAAAGTTCTCTACAAAAAGCAGTCGAAGAGTCATCTCTCGTGACATTGACGGGAGGTTAATTCAAGCGACCGCCACTGAAGTGAAAAGACACGCTGCAGACGGCCTCGCCATCTGGTAGCGGTTGGCGAAAACAACGAAAAGCGCTGCTGCCGTGATGGCAGCAGCCAGCGCTATCTGGTTGGCGGTGGAGGAAAGAACCACTATTGTGACTATATTGATTGTGCATGCAATTGTAGGGACGAAGGGACGTGGAAACCCATTAGGAGTGGTACTGGTGGTCTAGTGCAATTTGGTCCTATTACTTCCGTCAGACAAAAATGTAATTGTCAGGTGTGGGGTTCGAACCCACGCTCCCTCTCGGGAACCAGAACTTAAGTCTGGCGCCTTAGACCGCTCGGCCAACCTGACTATACAATCGTGGGTTATTAACATAGTGAATACAAGGAACGTGTAGAGCGGTAATATGTTAATCTTGTAAATGTTCAAGCATTTCGAATTCCTGAAAGTAACTTTGCTATTATTTTAGGAATGGTCCAAATATTGTGTCATTTATTTTTATGGAGTGACTTATGAAATGTATAACAAATTCAACAGATTTAGGAAAGTACAACTTGCCTTTCCACCAACAAAACCAACTAATTGTTCAAACATGTTTTCAAAATCCGAAATTCTTGTCTGAAATGTATGAGACTTGCCTTGAGTGTCTTTGACATGAAAATATGTATTCTTTCAATTTTACAACATTGGATATCTACACACGATCTCCTACTATAGATGCTTACAGAGGCAGAATCCTAGGAATATTTCGAAAAGCATTGCAGAGAGGATAAAAGTCTCCAAATACCAACAAATTTGAAATTTCTTATTTTTTATACGTTTGTGTAGAATTTTTGTTGTTGTTTTTATAGCAATCTAAGATCGAATGAAATAATTTCCCATTCCCAGACTTTGGAAACCGCCCCACTTGAAGATATTTTTGATCTGCTGCTGCTAACGAAAACGCAGTTTCTGCCGAACTAAAAACTATTCAAGACATACAATCAGAAAGGTTTTATAATTTTTGGAATCTACTAACTTGTAACCTAATAATACACCAGTGACTGTACTGTGACGTAGAGCAGAGAGGACGGGAGCCACTTTTGCTCATGAATGAAAACACAATGATTTAATGAAAAATATACATACCTGCACTGCGAGCCTATGAGATGCGTATATTTCATGAGGCTGATCAATAACTTATTCAAGGTTCACGATGTCCTCTAATCTGTGTCCCTCGGATCGCTTGTATCTTTGACACTCAGAAGCAAACCGAACAAAGTATCTATGCCATGTACTATTTATTATTATTAAAACCTAACGACAGTTTCATCTTTAATGCGCTAATAATACGATAATGCATTTTCAATGATATTATAGTTTTAGGAATGGTAAAATTTGAAAAATTGTGTTATGAAATTTACTTCACTTCAATGAACGACTATTTTGAAGTGAGTTTATAACAATTTAGGGTGACCTATTTACGGACAAGAACTCACATTACGTTATTTCCAAGACGTACGCATAGAGTACGTTTGGATTATTATTATTATTATTATTATTATTATTATTATTATTATTATTATTATTATTATTATTAGACACATTTTTATTGGTTTTATAGTTAGAAATGTTTCGCATTTTTATTCATTGGCACTTAAGGTGTACTGTAATGATATTTTCTTTGTAATCTTGATTTCACTTGTCCATCCGGTATGATGGTTGCGAATTTGTTTTACTCGCTATTTTGCCTCTTCGAATTGCCACTGTACACTCCCTTTTTAATCATAAAATGGCATCAGTGAAAACGGAAATATATTTTTCGTTTGAAGCAATTTCGAAATATATTTTACCTTCCTCATCGCCAGCAGTGAGAAGGGTATAGCATATGCAGAGTCTGGCCTCTAAAGGGAACAGAGGCCACACTCGTAAGTAGGATGGGATTCCTCAGGGATGAACAAAGCCTGTCGGCTTCAGTAAAAAATTAAAAATCCTCACTGTTATCATCTTTATTTTTCATTTAGATTTTTAACGCAGCCTTTGCTTCCACATAAAGAGAAAACACGATCGTACCTTCGAGTTGTTCAGGTTTACGGGTATATATCCATCATTATCAAAATTGAAGTACGGAGGAAAAAAAACGAAAAAAGATATAAAAAGACGTAAAAGGCAAAAATAAGACAAAATGGCAAAAATAATGACCAGTTGATTACGGAGTAGAGATGTGGGCAATTTTAACAATTTTTAAAAAATGTCTGTTTTTATTTTTATTTCACACTTGTTTGTTTATTTGAATTTTTATGGTTTATCTTTTTTAGTATTCTAATTTTTATTTTTGTACTTTTTTGATTAACCGTCACAGACAGTACGCTCATTTGCAGTAATAAATTATTATTATTGTTTTCATTGTTGCTGACATTGCTTCTGTCGATGACCATATTCCTGCATTGTTGTAATCCGTGTCGTGTCGTGTGTTGCAGATGGCGAGCATCGAGGTGTCGCTGTCGACCACGCCGCGGCGCAAGAAGAGCGCAGGGCTGGTGGTGGGCGCGGGCGGGGGCGTGGGACCCGGCGGCGCGGGCGTGGGCGTGGGCATGGGCGTGGGCATGGGCGTGGGTGTGGGCGGCGGGCCGCTGCACCGCGCTCACAAGGACGTGCACAAGGAGCTGGAAGTGCTGCGCAACGCCCTGCGCGACAAGGAGAACATGATCCAGAGGTGAGTCCCTCCACTCATCCACACATATTTAGCAGCACGCTACTGCGATCGGTAGTTTTCCGTGGTTTCTCCGATCAATACCAGGCGAATGCCGGAGAAGCACCCTAACAAACGGGCCACGGACCGCACGCGATCTTTCCATCCTCTTCCTCACCTCTTTTTGACACACACTTGCATGCACTACACTAACACGAATGCTGGAAGACCGGTCGGAAGCTTAGGGTTTATTCCGGCTGGAGCGGTGCCCCAATGAAAGGAGATACCTGGTTAGGGAAACCGCTAGCCGACGGTAGGTCGGCACCGGAACTCACCGTCCTGCGGGAAGGGGGATCACCGTGAGCTCCCGCGAAAAACATGCACTACATGTATGAAACTAAGGAACTTAGCAGTTGACGCACCCAGAATTACTAATCAATAAATAAAAAGCTATTTATTCCACACCTACTTCTCTCTGTATTTTTCACTCTGATAAACGGCTCTGGGAACACTTAAAGAGTCGATGCGTCGCGGGGATGTTTAAGTAATTAAGTAGCAGTTAAAATAGGAACGCATAGATTGAGGAATCCTTCTAAATGGAACACCTTTGATTTCATGAAAAGTCTCCTATTTAATTAAATGTCCATAGCTCCAGGATCGATGTAGATGGAGAAACGGAGAGGTTTCGCTGAATTTATTTTAATTTCGTTTGTCTAGTCATTCAATACAATTCCATCGTTTTTCTCGCCACTTCTAAAATTGGTCGTTGTAGGACCCTTCAACACATTTTTTCGAGACACATTTAAATCATTCCTTGTTTTTACTGAAAACTGCCAACACCCAACGTTTTTCAATCTTCGACAAAGCAATATTACCTACGTTTTTCACGTAAATAGTAAAGTAATTCTTGAAACCAAACTAAGATGCAATAAGTCAAATACACTCAAATTACATTTAACATAAGTAAGGTAACCCTATACTTCATTTTGTTTTCAAGTGGTCGATGACATTAGGTCATTGTTACACCTCCGGCCTTATAAAATGAATCTTTTTAACAGTGGTGAGCACGAACCTCCTTTGAGAAGTATGTTCGCGAAGTAATTTAAAAAATTCATTTTATAAGGTAGAAGGTGTAACAATGACCTAATGTCTTCGGCCTCTCAAACATATCGAAGTATACGGCAGAGCTCCTTCGGTGTCGGGTGGTGGGAGCGGGCAACGCCGGCAGCGGCGGGAGGCTCGGCCGCGCCGCCTAATGAGGAGTAGAATGGCGAGGGGCCGGGCGCCGCCGCTGCACCCGAGACGCCGCCTCGCGGGGGGCGGGGCTGGAGACACAATGAACGGGCGGTGCCGGTGATCCGGGAGCAGGTGGCTCACACAGAGCTGCCACAGGAGACGGAAGGGAGAAGAGGGCGGGGAAGCGATCCGAGAACGTCAAAGGGCGGGGCGGTACTTTATCAATGGAGCTTTCTAGTTAAGAGGACGAAAGCGAAAGCGGAGGCGAAGGTTACGAAGTAGAACGCAGCGAAATAAAGGGATTCAACTTGAAAGTAATACCAAAGCGAGGGAGGACATTGTCGAGGGCTAAACGGGTATAAACAACACATACGGACGAAATATTCAAACGCACGAAAATGCGCTGCATTCAAGTTGCGTTAGAGTTTGCATGGGAGTTGTAGGCTGGGAGAATGCCTGGTTAGAGATGAGAATGGCAACAGGCACGAACATTGGGACATTGGAGATGGTGATGTGCTAGCCTTTGTTGATTGTGTTACTTTAATCAAAATGACGGAGCTGATCGGGGATAAATAAAAGATGTTGCAAAAAAGGTAACGACATAAAGTACTATTTCGATGAAGTTTTTCCAAGACTTATTTGATTCCAAGTTTAGAGAAAACAAATTTTTGATATAGACCACACAGGCAGCAATGTGTGTCGGAAGTGTATCTGGAAATATACAATATTAGATTCATAGATATGTAGACGGCCAATATAGCATGAAGAAATAGAAGTCGGGATCAAAATCAACATTTGTTGTAAAATCAAACATGGTAGTAGAGAAAATACCAAATGGGATGGTAAAGAAAAGGGCAAAGTAGTAAAGGAGCGGCAAGACTGGGCAGCAAGATATTTCAGGAGGCGTCATGATGAACTATTTAGGAGAGAACGGTTGAGAAGTACATAGGAGGAATGAAAGTAACTACAGTACAATGAGAGTGGAGAGAGAGGTAGCAAAGGGCGATGAGGAAGCAGGAACGATCGAGGGTGTTGGAGAGGCTGAGAAACGCCATGACAGGGCGGTAGGTGCGTCGACGGAGGGTCAGCGGGAGGCCAACGAGACAGCTCGGCTCGTCTGGTCGACAAAGGCGAGCCCATTATCGCTCCGACGCCCCTCCGCCTTCATGGCTTCGTCAGCCACCTTCCCCCCACCCTACCACGCCGAACCCACCTTCTTCCCCACCCCACCCCTCACAGTTCATCCCCGATTCTTTATGTCCACCTTTTCACACTCTGCCCCTCTCCGCCCCGTTTGCCCTGCCTCGTCCTGCATCAGCTCACACGACCCGCTCCACCCATTTCCCTCCTATACTTGTTTTTCTTTACAGTTCCTCATCTCACCACTCCAATGTGCCCTCCGCGTCCCACCACGCCTCATCCCCTCTTGCTCCACTCCACATTGCTGCTTCTTGTTCCGCCCCTTCTCACCCTGACGACCCGTCTCCCGAACCACATCACCCATTTCGCTCCTGCCCACTGGATTGTTCGTTACCCCTCTCCATCTCGTACCATCCCGCTATCTCTACCTCCGGCCCTTTCCTTCTTTCCCCACCTCCGATTCTGCCCCGCTCCGCCCAGTTCTGCCTCGACCTGCCCCACGGGCCCCTC
>BOPP01000095.1:1044367-1075274 GCA_017312745.1 Gryllus bimaculatus
CTTCCTTGCTACGCCTCGCAAGACCCGCCCCGCTCCGCTCTGCCTTCTCCCGCCCCGCCCCGTTCCATCTTGCCCTATCCCCTTCTCGCCCTGCCCCGTCCCGCGTCCATCTCGTAAACTGCATCGGGCTCGCTCTTTTCACTCCGAGTGCCCATCGCGCAATTCCTGCGGATAAGAATCTGCCTGAATGAAGATCATTACGTACTTAATTGCCTTCTCGACCGCCCACAGCGCCCAGGCCGCCACGTCGGATACCATCGAGATTCGTGTCATCGCGCGCTCCAACGGTGGGCGAAAGACGCCGCGGCTACGGAGCAAAACTACGAGGGAACTACTGGCGGATTCACCCGCGCCCGAGCGGGTGAATAGACGCGATTGAGAATTCGCGAATGTGAGAAACACTTCCCGGCTCCCCTTCATTTGCCTTTGGATACAGATAAATGTCAATTTGGCATTT
The DNA here is from genome assembly GCA_017312745.1 of Gryllus bimaculatus. Taxonomy (NCBI): domain Eukaryota; kingdom Metazoa; phylum Arthropoda; class Insecta; order Orthoptera; family Gryllidae; genus Gryllus; species Gryllus bimaculatus. The sequence continues at coordinate 1,044,825 of BOPP01000095.1, forward strand.
ATATGAAGGAATAGTTATTTTCTCCATTAAACTAACAAAATTTATAATTTATAATAAAAGCTATAACATAATCGGGGACAAAGGCGGAATTCAGCATATAGGCGTTACATTAGGGACTTTCTGTACAACGTACTTGCTGAATAGCGTGTAATCTACCGAACACGTAAAGTTGACTTGCATGCTGTCCTTAAAAGTGTAAAGAAAATTACAAAAATGTTTTCAAACGTGTGGAAAAAATTGTTCTATAGGATTGGTGAAAATCTTTTGCAGTATTTTCTAAATTTAAAGATAAAAAATCAATTAGAGTTTGAAAAAGATTTAACCAAAATCTTTCTGTTTACATATGTTGTATCAGAACCCGAATAGTGGATCGCCACTTGATAAATGAAGAATAATAAACGTACGCAGGGTGCACCCAAACATAGCCGAGGTATTGAATGTTTTATATAAAAAAATACCATTAATGACTTCGACATTTTCGATTTAAGTTGAAATTTTAAAAAAAAAATCTAGGTGTAGGATTCTGCGCCGAAGATGCTAAAATATGCTGACAATGAACTGCAAAAACGCTGCGTGATATTAGAAATTTTATGGTTGCGTCATTACACCTGCCGTAACTGAAACCGTGACGAATCTGATCTCGCACGCACTGTCTCGCATCCGGATTCCTTTAGCTTTATAGATTGCCTTATCAAGAAACTATCGATAGCACATGTTAAGGTCTTGATGTTGTACATTATCGATTAAATATGGAATGCATTTCGGCAGATAATATCTATGTTCAGCGTGTCAGAAGCAGTCATATTGAAAACAAATTACAAACAAATAAAAGCACGTGTACCTTACGCGAAGTAATTAAAAAGGCACGAATGTCTAGGGACAAACATCAAGCCTTCGACTCTTCAGACCGAGCTAGTCTGTTTACGCTTAACTCCTCGGCCACTCGAGGCGGCTTCTCCTTGCCAGATTACGTTTCCTTTCATAGGTTCATGCGCATTCGGGGTATGTGACATTTATTCTTAAGGCACCTGCCTTGAAGAGGCTTTAACGAAACTGCATCCGTAACCGGTTTACATTCACACACGTTCATGATACGTATAGCTACATCCCGTACAAACCTGAACAAAATCAGAAGCCCGTGGATTTTGTTGGTGGCAGTTTTACCAACGGTGTTGTAAGCACACGCTTGTGTGTACTAGACGGGTAAAATGGTACATATGTAATCGTGCATGGACCCTTTAAAACTCCGTTCTCCTTTCGAGATTATTTTCCCTATCCCCTCTCTACATAACGCGCTAAGGAAATATGACGATTTTGTGTAATTTAAAAGACTCCGTAGAGGAAGTTCCGTAAGTCTGCTACTCCTGGATATGAAGAAGAGCCCCAACGGGTGGATCAAAGATGTTTATGACGAAAAAATTACCGTCATCAGATTATGATAAAAGAAAAACTGCTGGCACACACGGAATTCGCAACAGACGCTATTCTCATACAAAACTCGCAAACTATGCATCCTAGGCACTTAAAACCAGTTTTTTTCTGGCTAAAGGGATACCAGCCGTGTTTTTTGTGTTGTATTATAGACAATGAGACCTTTGGAGAAATGTATGAAAGGTACCTACTCCAAAGTTCGAGTGATAAAAATTAGTAGAATCTCGAAATTAACTCAAATTAAATTATTTAATATTCTGTGCAACTTGAGCTCACTAGTATATATCTTCCTGTTCATGAATAAAGTTTAGCTGTCACGAACAGTACCGGATCTAAAATACTTAACGCACAATTCAAACATGGGCGCCACCGGCACCAAATTATTGGAAAGGGGGCGACTCGATGGAGAAGCACAGATCAGTGGGAAGTCCCTTCTAACATACAGTAGAGCCTGGTTCATCCGAACCCCGCAAGTGCGAAGTTTCGGATAATCCGAACTAAATTAGGAATGAAGAAAAAATAAATAAAATACTTCTTTACAATGTAAAGGAAATATATTATAATTACTGTAGAACTGAACAACTAATTATTGAAACACAAGTTGTCGAATTGAAACGTTTATTACACTGGTAACTATGTTATAAATTACATATTTATGTATCATTTATGCATTTATTTAGCGTATAATTTTCACTTAGAGGAACTTGCAAAATAGGTAATCTTCTTTTGCCGTAAGGAACTGAATCTGCTAGATGATGTGATGTGATGATGCGATCGCTATGCTACATTGCCATTTTCTCACATCGCAAGCTACGTTGCATTTCTGGTAATCCTATAGATGTATTTGTATACGTACGGTACATTTGTTTCGGAAAATCCGAACATTTCCGAATACGAACAAACCACAGTCTCGATTACTTCGGATTACCAGGGTGTTACCGTATCTCAAATACTAAACACCATTGCGTGGGAAGCGTTCACCGTTCCTCCCGGTGGCGACGCTCATGCGTTCAGGGGCAACTCATGAAGCAATTTTCACTTTCAAAAAATCCTACTGCCACTTATTGCTTGCTATTGTTTGCGTTGGCAGCCTGAAGGGGCAGCTGTGCAGCTCGCTGAGCATCAACCGGCTGTCGTACCTCCGGCCCGCGGCGCCGCCGCAGCCGCTGACGGAGGCCGAGCGACGCGCGGCGGAGGAGCGCCTGCAGCGCCTGCGCCAGGAGATGGACAACAAGCGCCTCGCCATCAAGAACCTCAAGATGGCGCTCGAGCGCCTCGACATCACCGAGTGAGTACCCGCTCTCCGCCCACGCGCGCCCTTGGCTCTGAAGACGTTTGCTGTTTGGCGATAGGAAATTGGACTAATCGCGTCTAAGCGGGTACGGGAGGTGCTGAAACGCGTTTCCATGGGTTCATATGTAACTATTGAAATAATCATGGTTATGTACATTGTTATATATATATATATATATATATATATATATATATTTAGATATATATATATATCGCATGGAAACGCAAAATAATCGGTGGTTCCGTAGACTGAAGAATTCGTTAGGCTAGAAGGATATTTCTTCATCTAGAGAATGGTTATCATCCTCGTATAATTGCTATGAAAAAGTATCAATCTATTTAAATTATGGTCGAAAATGAGATTTAGTATTTACTCATTGTTGATCCATTATACCTTAACAGAGAATGTAATACTTTCTATACAAAACTATAGAATGTGATTCTCACAAAATGAATAGATTTTTTATCCTTATTAGAAGAGGAAATTAATTGATGAATAGAGCGGTTGCCCACTTTTACTCGTGTCCATAATTTAAACATGAAATTAAGTTTCACAAAACAATTGCCAATCAACGGTTCCCGCTCCGCTGTTCGTTCCGATCACTCAAACTCAAATAAAAACACTTTTCATTCAACAACTCATTTGTGAAAATTTCAAATTAATAATCCAGTGACAAGATTTCCATCAATCCACGAGTACCTAACAAGCCACAACTCCAATAGACCATGACAAACATCGAATTCTCGGATTCTATTTCCTCGCAAGGGCCAGGAGGCGGTGGAAAGAAGACAAAGAACCGCAGAGCGTCCCGCTACAGCCGCTGCGCCGCGCCCTCCACGCAGAGTGTGGCTAAGCTAGTGCGTTCAGCGGCGGAAGTTTTTCGATAAAACTTTTCTCTCCGCGCTTCGGAACGAGTAACATTCGGACGGAGGGGCGACTCGCTTTTGCTTGCAACGGGTCGCGAATACCGCGCAAAGTTCGCAAAAGATTTCTTCTCTTTTTCCCTTCTTTTCCGTAATGATGCACGTTCGGAGCTTAGTGATACTTCCGGCTACAGCTCTCGAGAGAAGTTTGGTGCTTGGGCTGTAATCTACGAAGGAAAGCGGCGTGGAATACGCAACGATTTAAAAGCATCTTTAGGCATTATATTCCGACAGAAATAGTAAGAATTAATTTGTAATTTTTTTCTCAATACAATTTCACTACCCAATACACGCATTTGTTGATATGCAAGTTCCCTTGTGTTGATGTGTTTCTTAGACGTTATAAAAATAGTAAGACAAAACAATTGACTAATAAAAGTTTCATAAGGGGTACAGAGTTATAAATGGTTTGATAGCCACGATAATTTGGATTTTAAATTACACTATAAACAATATAGCATAACCTAGACGTTAGGCAATTTGGCAGACAACACACTGTCTTACTCTTATAATCTGATAAAGTATTGTACTATTGTATCGTGCTACACTAGCCAATGCTTGCTCTGGTATTTTATAGGGTTAGAAAATATGTTTGTCGGTTCTTTACGTAAAAAAAAACAAACTCAACAATCAAAATAATCAATTTAATCTTCAGTCAAATGAAGCTACTATAGATTTTTGTTTTTGTATTGAAAACAATTCCTAGTTTTCTCTCCACGATCTCTCTTTTAATTGGGATATCTAGAATAGCAGAGTATCCCATTGTGTTCCGTTAGACGCCCCGCAATTTATAGGGCCGGACCTGCCGGCTGCAGCAAGTGCTCTCCGTGGCTGGCGAGTTGCCAGAGGCGGTAAACGCGAGCAGCCGCGGGGAGTTCGCGGAATCGACGTGCCCAACCAGAGGCACGCGGAGATATAGCGTCTCCTTTTTCCTTAAAATGTGCTTAAAGTAGAAGTTCATTATATTTGTGTCATGTAACTTAAATCCATTTGGATATCGAAATATTTCAGAATATACACAGTTATTTTTGTTGCAATCATACACAATTGATTCCTTGACTTTAGATGAATGTCATTAATTGAACTAACTTATCGTGTTGTCCGCCGATGTAAACCCAGCTTCATCTAGCTTAAACATGGTGCGGACGATAGAAATGTAGCCTTGAAGAACGGCCGATGCAAGGATTAAACGTGAGCCAGTTTGTTGTGAGTTCAATGCCCTCGTGTAAAAAATAAATAATAGACTATTAGAAATGAAATATGTTTGTTAGGATGTTTGAATTTGCTTTATATTTAGAAACGACACTTTCAAGGGCATACTTTACTAAATATTGTTTAAAAAGTATTCAATAGAACAATCTGAAATAACTTCACATCTTCTCTCACAACAATTTTGTGTAAGTACTTTACTGAAACTCATTTTTTGTGTTCCAAAAAGGTGAGTACGCTTGTACGAGTATTTCGAAATGAGTGAAAAACTACACACTCAAACCCAACCCGCCCAACGAAATTTGCACACAATTGACCGGTCATTGGCGTCATTCATTTTCTTTACCACAAGATTTCTTCACAAATAGAAATAATTTACATTTTTATATTTTTTACCAATTTATGGATGGTTGAAGAAAAGCATATTGTATTTAACAAATGCAAAAAAAAATTTGTACAGTCTTTCGAAGTCTCGTCACACTTAGCTATTGCTTCGGTCGACAATCTCCATCTCATGCGTATAACTCACCCTTTCTTCACATATCACCAAAGTTCTTTACTTCACGTAAAGAAATATTTGTTTGCACTGTTCGACTATGTCAGTGAGGCTGACGCGAGCGTGTGATGTTCCAGCAACATCGACGTGCGCATCCAGCAGGCGGAGCTGGAGTACCAACTGGGGCGCGAGGAGCTCAACCTGCTGACGCTGCTGGAGGAGAGCCGCGGGCTGCAGGCGGCGCTGGACGACGCGGCCGAGCAGAGCCGCGCGCGCTCCGACGCCACCTCGCTCTACAGGTCAGGCGCACGCACACGCACGCGATCGCGCTCACGACGACGCATGACGCGCGCGCGCGCGCGCATGCTCACTCGCGCGCGTGGGAGACGGCGAGATTTATTATGTCTTGCTCCTGCTCGGGCAAGTACATCGTGTAGGTGTACCTCAAGGGGGGATTCTTGGAGCGTACGATGGCCAGGGATGAGCAGCCACTCGGAATTCGGAGAGGGGGGGGGATAGGCAATCGTACTTCCCCTGCTTCTTTTCCGTCTCCCACACAACTCCTTTGAATAATCATCACTGTTATCACAAGAAGCAACCAGGCCTTTACAGTGAAAGTATCGCTCTTCACTGTGGTACTGGAATATATATAGTGCTTCTAAAATTTACTTTCAAGGAAAACTATTTCTTTACAGTTAATAAAAGAATTGAGATATGTCGGTAAATGAATGAGTGTTTATAAATAATTTAGTCAAAATAAAAATCCGTTTGAATCAACTTGTATATGTATGGTATGTTTGTCCAGTTTATTTGCGATCCATGAAGTATGATTCATCACTTTACAAGTATCTACAGGTAAATTAATCCTGGAGATGTTTGTCAGAATAATTCTGAGAGGGAGTGTGATTGAGTAATTCTGACAGAGAGGTCATACCCTGTGGGATCCACGGTCACCGATATAATATGACGTCTCCGTTCCACCTTCTGTACAGAACGTAATAATGTGAAGTTGTCTCATATGTTTACAAGCGAAGAGCAAACGTGTGTAAAATTATTCATGAAGTTTTAGAGAATTTGTGCATATTTTTCAACAACATTATGGCAGGTTCTTAAGCAACCATAACTTGTAATATAGAATCATCAATAATCCATCTACCAGTTACAGTGCAGCTATACAAACATTTAACTGAATACAAAAGGCGATAGCACAACGAGCCCAAATAAAAAGCTTCAACTTCTACAGCCACTGGTTTCAACAACTGAAACGGCAACGTAGGAAGATACGAGCGAATAAGATTCGTTCAGGATGCTCATACATTAAACGAGAACGACTGCCAGTATGGAGGCATGCCAAATTACGTACCCTTATCGAGAGCCATTCGGACCTGGAGCCGGACTATCTGCACGTTCTCCTTCGACAGAACCCGGCCCGCGGCATCCAGATGAATCACAGCGACCCCTTTAGAGACACGCGTATTGTGTGCGTTAAAGAGGACAATAAACCCACCAGAGGCGGCACAATGCCTGTCCTAACCGTTTAATACAATCGAGCGCGCAAGCGGCTGAGACAATGCGACCCTGCATCAGATAAAATGGTACAAATTCTACACTCGGTCCAGGTTACGGCGAGTCTGTGTGCTATATATGAGTACTTAAACGAAACCACTGAACTTGTTTTCTCCTTATTCTCAGTAAAATACGTAGAACTTAAACTTTTAGATTTTTTGAAACAAATACTGATAGAGTTCCAAACATAAATTAAACTAATTGAATAGATTTTAAAAATATTATCAACAACTTGATCTATGAACGTGTGTATGTCTGATCATGTGGATTATAGAAAATGTCACTTGATTAAAAACATTATGGTTCATAAGGAAACCAACTCTCTCGTCATCGGTTGATATGAATCTACACAAGAAATGATCAATTGACGTAAAAAATGAAACACGTTTTCTAAAGTATAAAGAAATAACAAGATGCTTCAAAAAGTTGCTCCAAGAAAGAGATTGATTTACCAAATCGATAAAATAAAACCTTGAATTATTACGGTGACCTGACTTGTTTAAGAGTATCAGATGCTAAATTGTCAAGTATCAATCATCTGGGAAATTCTTAATGTCTTCTTCATTAAAGTACAAGCTTTACACATTAAAGAGGTATACATAATATTATAATTGATAGATATTATAAGATTGATTATAAACTTTTTTGTCTCTATAAATTACTCTGAAGATGTACGTCATTTCTGTGCACCTGCCTTGGGTTCAAAAAGAACGGATCGTGTAGCGGATATCTGAGACACTCCTGCAGAGATGTTTAAGGATTGAGAGCACTTCGTGAGAAGAAAGATCTGATATTTTAGAAATTTTCAGTGGAATATTTTCAACAATTTGAGTGGAATATATTTTACATTTTATATGTAATGAATTTTGAAAATATTTCAGAAAAATATTAAGTAGTTGTAGCGTATTTAACGGAATGAAAGCTCGTTAGATGGTTTAGCTTATCGTAAAATATTTTGCCCATTTGCTTTTACTTCCCTGACCTCTCCAGAAAGGTTTCGTTGAACCCGTGGAACTTATAGATTCGACGTTCCACTTCTCCACACTGTCGTAGTAAAGAAGCCAATACGTTCCACGGATGGCTGCCTCGGCAAGAGGAGAAGCACGACGTAATTGTATTTGTACATAAGTATTGTATTCATAGCTATTGTATTTTAGCTCTAGTATCGAGCTGTACTTGATTTTCGCAGAACAGAGGAGATTCCCAAATGATGGAAGTGTACTGAACATGAAAGAAAATATTTGTGATATTCCATCAGAGTTATCGGGGTAGAGAACATTCAGAAAGCCGTTTCATGTTTCCAGAACGTTTTTAAGCTCTGGGTCTATTGAGTCTGTGTGCAGAGAATAATAAATTTAAATCATCTAATCATTTAGAATAATTAAGGTCAAAATATTTCCACTGAGAACATTTTTAATAACACAAAGAGTGTCTTACGTTGGCTCCCCTTTCGGGAGAGTTTATATAGACGAAGAGGCTATTAAGGAGAAGTGACGAGGGCAACGACTCCCGTCGGCTACCGCAAGAAGGTTGCTCTTATTGACGTCGCTCCAAAGAATAAATATCAACATGTCGCTAAAATGAAGGAACGACAAGAGAAATTACCAATTGGACACGAGAATATGCCGATCAGTATACGAGCACACATTAATCTGTTCTTGTCAGTGTATTCGATTCTGATCATTGACTAATAGAACTTCTCATTCGAACTCATGACTTTGAATCAGTGTCAGAACTTGACCCAAGTGAAAACGTTTCAAATGAGTTATTCTTATTCGACGTTTTCGTCAAAATGCGATAACATGTCCCACAGATTGACCTCCAGTAGCACTTGACACAAGCCCCTTGTCGATTCCACGAAATGTTGTATGCAACTCGCAATCTGCCCTTCACCGAGTAGCACAACGTACGTACTACGTAGTCCCCGAGCGCACTCGCGTACAGGCGTATAAGCAAGCCGTTGCGCCGCGGACCGCGGGGGGCGACGGGCTGCAGCCGCAAATCAGCGCCGAGGGGCCGTAAACATGACAAGGCGACAGCGCAGCAGGCGGCGGCGACGCGACGGCCCCGCGCCGATGAAGACCTCGGACGCCCACGGCGGCGGCCGGGCGGGGGCGCGGCGGCGGCGGCTGCGGCTTGCGGCGCGGGCGGACACTGCGAGCGCGGCGGGGCGGGTGGCGCAAGCCGCGGCAAGCGCCCGACAGCGCTCTACCTAGCCACCTCCGTGGGTTGCGGTTCCTCGCTACGATTTCATAACTATCACACACCCAGAAAGGTTTACAATGCCACACCTCGTGATATCATATTCATTCGAGTCAGGGTACCCTACAACTTGCTAGCTTACGATATAGGCGTGCACTTTTATGCACGTCGCCCCTGAAAAGGGGCCGTGTACCCTTATATAAATATGTTCAGTCCCTGATTGTCCTCTTTTCTTAACCTGACAATTTGTGGAAAATTGCGGCATGAATGATCTCTTTTACGTTGGTTTCTTCGCCCCAAATGTTCATTTCATTTTTTTTCCTTCCTTTTCTTCCGTAACTGATTGTCTTACACACCATCGGGTTGAGAGAGGGCTTTCGAGGCAACACGTTTCACGTCCTAGCCTTGAGGTTGCATTTTTCTAGGTCGTTGCCTCGCAACAAATCTGTATTAGCCCTGTTATGTTGAAGGCGTAATTCTTTCGTTTCCGTCGTTACTACCAACGAAATCCAAGGAGCTGCTATCTGAAAACCTTAAAGGTGGGTCAGACCTTGGGCAGAGTATCTACGAATTCAGTAGTAAATTTCCTACAAACTTGTAAAATGTTCTCCACTTAAACACGTTTTCTTCTTACAACTATTAGTCAATAGTACCAGGAAAACACGCATATCACTAGTTAAATTATCGCTTTAGTTTGAATTTGTTTTAAATATGTAAAAATGTTTTCAGGACGAACTCTCAAAGATGTAAATCGTTCAAGGGACTGAAGTTTCGAGTATTAATTTAAAATACCTTTATTTGAGTGTGTTCAATTATATTTGTGAGAAAACATGAACAATTGTTTTCAATGAACGTTTCCCCATTTGAAAAAGCACTCAGTGCATTGCTATTCCTCTTTGAAATGTTGTGCACACTAGAAAAGTAATTATGGTAGACTTTCAATAAACTGACCACCGATAAATGAGAAGCATTTATTAAAAGTTTGATCTACTCGTATTCGCTTCGAGGCAAAAGCTTTGGAAATTCTAAATAAATGAAAAAAAAACAAAGAATTTTAAACAGAAATTTAAGCCGTGTAATTGGAATTCTGGCAAACAGCCTCTACAAAATCTAGGAAATAAATATTCAAATTAATTTTTTTTTCAAACGCGACATCAATCAATCGAATCGACAGCAGTATAAAGAGTGCAGACATAGTATACTATTTAAATGAGTTTCCTGTTTTAAAGAATTGTAAATGGATGTCTAACATGTGAAGGGGTCTTGAGAGAGTCTAAAGCCACGATTTTGAGTTTTCCGAATATTCTCTGGATAACCCTTTTTCCTTTTAGTATTAATTACTCGTATTTTCATTTTCTCGTTAGGTCTAGAGTAAGATTGATTTTCTTGCTCTCTCCTTTGAATTACACGTGTCACCCAAAAGATTAAAAGCTCTGTATCTCGATTATGTATCTCTTATGAAATGAATGATGTATCTAATACAATATATCTCAAACAATGGTAACTGTGTAGTAGTATGACTTATGGTTTCCTCTCAACTGAACCCCTCAATATTTAGTTAAAACTCATTCAAAACATTAACGTTGTTTTTGTTCCTGGTGATTGCCCTGGAAACGAAAATTAACTTCCACGAAAAGACCTGCTGTGATCATGAAGTGGTCAGTAAAAATGAACTACGGGGTTCCAGGGTTATTAATTTTGACTCCCATATTCGCCATCAAGGATTTAATTACCTGACCTTGGGACGAAACGTTTTACTCTTGAAATGCTCTACATGAAGATACAACATTTTCTGGACGGTGGGTGGTGTGCTGAGTGGAGTGTGCCGTGTGTTGCAGTTGCGTGAGCGGCGCGGCGTACGTGAGCCTGCACGCCGTGGAGCTGACGTACGACCCCAAGAGCCCGCGCTTCGGCGCTGGCCCCCGCGACGGCCAGCCCGGCCTCTACGTGGACTGGGCGGCGGACGGCGCGGGCATGGCCAAGGGAGACAGGTACGGAACCCTCTACGTGCAAACTGTCAAAAGAAGTTCTTTTCAGAAAATCATAATTGGTATCGTAATTGGAAGAGGTCATCAAAAGACCTTACAACCATTTCCACCATTACTTTAGACAACGTATCTCTTCCCAGTTGTTTGAATTTCTCACATTTCTGTCTATTAAAACAATTCCAAGGAACACAATAAGTATCGGTAAATACTCTAGAACAAAAATGGCTAGTTTTTCAAATGTCGTTAATCTCGCGCTTTTTTAAATTTTATTTTTATTTATCATTAACTTTTACTCATCTTTCAAATATTTATAGTTAAAATTATGGGAAGGGATTCTGGAACTCCAGAAAACATTCGCACATAACTTCTCCTCCATACGTCAAACGGTTTTTACTGTTTTTTGACTAAATAAATCTAATCTATTCATTTAAACGAATTACTTTAACCTTCACTTTCTTTGGTAATAGGAATAATACTTTTTTTCGTTCCCTCATATTCCCTACTTGAAGTTTCGTTGCGAGGTTCCTCCGGAAGCCTCTCAAAAGGGCGGGATTCAAACCAACAACCTCCTCTTCAGCAATTAGCAATGATAGCTCGTTATCATAATTCTGTTTAGGTACTCTGCAAACTTATAGTTACACTGAAAGAAAAAGCAAGATGACCACAAAGATCGAGCCCACAACCTCCAAACATGGAGGATATATTTTACCACTGTGGTATGGCTAACGCAGAACTTTCTCTTCTCAATTTAGTATATTACGTGTGCAACTACTTAGTAGTAACACGCGTAACAAACACTCCTTTCCTTGAAAGATACCAACACATAGCCTTTACACCACAGACCAGAATCTTTTCTGTAGAGATACGGGCCACGTTGTCAGTCAGTGGACACAATTCAGAGCTGTGTTGTTGTATCTCCGCCACTAGAAATAAAAAAAGATCTGAATGGAATTTAAAATGGCCAGTGTAATAATATTTTACTCGAAAATGAGAACGAGATTTCAATCACATTTTGTTCTTCGCGCGAGTTCCGATGTCCCCAAGATTCAGAGCACTGCTCTAACGACCGATGCCACCAATCGGAAGTTCCAATTTTGCTCACTATCTCGCCTGGATGACGCGGGTCACCCGATGAACCGTGTCTCCTCCTCCTCCCCCTTCCCCAACACTTCCTGCCGATCGACATGGTTGACAACCCCACATAGCTTTCGAGTTTCAGTCGACTTTCCAGCGAGTTCCAGGCCTCGTCTTTTTGCAGCCACCCTCTCGACTTTCCGGCCGGCGGGAGCCACTCCCCTCCCACGGGACCGTAAAAAGGTAGAGGAAGCTGCAGTTCGCCATCGCTCGAACCCGCCAACCGGCGAACAAACTAAAGGCGCCGTTGTTTATTCGCGTAATTTTATTATCTACCGGGGAAGTAAAATAGTGATGGGAGGTGGGACACGGTCTCGCCTCTTGTCGGAACCGCTGAGTGGCTGTGCAGATGCGGTTGCGTGAGAGAGAATTAGAGGGAAGTGCTTCGGAAAGGGGTTTGACCGAAAGCAGGTTAAGTAGTTACTGAAGAACGGAAGGATGCGGTATTTGGAAACGGATGACACAATGCGTCGTTGAATACTATTGAGAGACTCATTATAGATTTGTTATCGCCTGCGTGAATCTCTTGGCAAATACCATTTACGAGAATACATTGTACTTGATTGCTTTTTAACAGCGAGGGAGAACGTAAAGATTACGTCAGGCAATCGAGACATTGTATTGAAATGAGTTGCTAAAGCTTTAACTGCTGTTAAAGCTATCCCTATGAAACACCTGATACGTAATCGTCAATTTCACAAGATACGAGTTGATTATTACAACTTACGAGTTGATTTAGGGAAGTTATAATCATTGCCGAATTTCAGTTTATTAATTAACACAGCTTGACAGGAGGAACACTTCTTTTGAGTGTTAAGCAACATACTTTTTCACTTTTTCTTTCTTTTCTTTTTTTTTTTTTTGAAAACACGAAAGGTACTATCAAGGATTAATTGACCGATGAATTAAGGCTGACGACAGCGATTTTTTCAATCCCTTTTTTGAGTTTTAATAAAACACTACTTTCAAACTTCAAAATAATATCTCCACGTGTGTTCCCGCTATAATCGCTCGTACTTGAATTCATTCTAGTTGATACACTAAGAATTTTGTCGATGCTGTACTTCTAAGATATTACTAATAACACGACCACATGCGGCCACGGCTAATAATACGACCACATGCCACGCAGCATTCATTTTCAAACTTTTGTTAATCGCGACTAGATTCGGAGACAGCAATTCGCTGGTCATAATTAGAAAAGTTCAACTCTTACACTAAACAAAATTACACTACAGAAAATCATCACTGAAGGGAAAAGGTTTGGTATTTAGTGTAAAGTTGCTTCAAAGACAGTATTTGCTCTTTCGCCGAATTATGGATAGAATAATCGTGTTTGTGTCCGTATGTTTGTGAACACGTTTAGCTTACCGACGCTTTGTCCACTATTAAGATTCTATCAAAGAGCACACTTACGAGCGGCGCGTAGGCGGCGGCATAGTCGGCCAAGACCGGCGGTCGGGTCGGTGGGAATCTGACCTCTTCGTCCCGGCGGAACCATGGCACGCAACGCTGCACAGAATGCTTTGTACTCATTTCCGGCGGAGCCGAGATGCTAGGCTCGTCTTCCCGTAGAAACTCTGAACAAAAGGTCAGCGGTTGGTGGGTAGCGAGAGCGAGCTGATGATGTTCTAACAGTATCTGTTTAACAGCTCTTTTACAACTTCTGACGCATTTGATACCGCTGGTAACCATTATTTTAAACCAACGTTTAGTGCCTTTTATAAACACACATTTTGTAATATTAAATCTTATTATTTTTCATCAATTAAGATAGAATACGGCAAATATGCTGTATTAAAATCTTTCAAGTTGCCTTCAAACGTCTTGGGTCGCCTTGAATTAGTTGCCAAGAGACGGAAACGTTTTGTCAGGATTACAATTAATACACAAGATCTGCGTTATTGTTTATCGTTATCTAGGTTACATAACGACTTTATGGCATATTGTTACCCAGGCTACATACTTGAACGGCCGAAACTGTGTCCTCATTAGCATAGATTGCTATTTCGATTTTCTGTGAAATCGATCTAATTGCATTTAAATATGAAGGTTGTAGATCGAAAAGACGCTCATACTAGCGACTCGCAGACAGCTTTGCGATCGCGGTATGTATTTTCATGGCTTGTACGACTGATAATAATCGATGAAAATCTTTACAGTTTTGCAATGTCCGCACAGAATTTGGAAGTCTTCACAAATAAGAAGTGAATAGATTATTTCATGTCTTAAGCGGTAAAGATAACGCGCAGTTACCGAGAACCAACCTTGTATCGGATCACCCTTTCGATCGCCACGGACAACTCGGCTTAAAGAGGCGAAAGGTTTGATGAAGTTTTGACGAAACGTTTGATGAAAGCATATCACCCTTTAAAAATCTGCGCATGCACAGACCAGATATTTTTCTCCAATTTGCTAGACAGTAGATAGGATCACTAACGCGAATAGACTATTTTTACTCATCGTTTCCTTTGGCTATTTCTCAAATACTTCATATATACCAAACTTATCAGTATTCTGCCTAAGCAAGAACCTCTCACATCCAAATACAATCAACAAATACTCATTGTATTTATTTTTTTTAATTTTCTCAGGCCTCAATTTTAAATAAGGAGGTGCTTACTGATTCCTTCAACCAATGCATGTAGCCCTAAAATGGAATACAAGTTAGTTTTTATTATTATTATTATTATTATTATTATTATTATTATTATTAGCTATAAACAATGCATATGTGTAACTATTACGTATAATTGACAAACTAATTACACATTTTCCTTTATGTCAATGAATATAAAATTAAAAAGTTTTCCTTAACTGGTTTTTGCATAGAAGGGACCCTTACAGTCGGAATGTAGCGTAGTCACCGTGGCATCGTATTTCTTCCATTCCTGAATTTGCGAAGTTGAAAGTCCTTGCACATTCCTCATGGTCGGCTTGTCGACTTGTTGCAGGCTGGTGGAGGTGAACGGGCGATTGGTGCTGTCCAAGGGGCGCGACGACCTGGTTCGGCTGCTGGCGGCGTCCCCCGAGCCTGCGCAACTGGTAGTGCTGCGCGCGCGCGCAGAGCCCCCGGCCGACGCGCAGGCCACGGCGGCGTTGGCGGCGCTGCGCGACGAGCTGGAGTCTGCGCGCGGCCGCGCAGATGGACTGCGCGGCGCCAACGTGCGCCTCACTCACCGCATCTCGTACCTCGAGGAGCAGGTACACACCTCTGAACCTGTCACTCGCTGTCCAATCACACTAACTGGCTAGAGAGCTAGGTGGAATTCTGCTGATGTCCGGAAGATCTCCGATTACCGATCAGAGCAACCGATTGCGGTTTTGCAATCATTATCAGGCGAATGCCGGAGCAATATCCTAACAAATGGGCCACAGACCGCGCGCGATCTCTCCTTTTTTTCCCTCTCCACTCCTTACATTCTCTACGCAGCCCCGGGTTCGATTCCTGGTCGATCCAAGACTATAGTGTGCATTTTCTTTGCAATGTTCCAGCATATGTTGCTGTGTAATGATGAGAAAATTCACTTCTCAGGTTGAGAAGACCAGAATACAGCGTGGGGATGTCTACGTGCTAACCACACGTACCCCCTTACCCCTTAACCCATGGTCGCGAGGCAGGGACGTCGCCTGTAGGCCTGAGCCCGTTCACGGGCTGTCGCGCCAAGCACATACAGATATACTCCTTTCATACACTTTACTTACCCTTACTTGCACCACACATGTTGAGATACCAGTCGAGGGCTTAGTGCTTGTGCCACCAGGGGAGCCACCTGGAGGGAGAAATGCCCCACAAGCCGACGTGCACGTTGGCGCCGGATCTCAGCATCCAGCGAGGGAGGGACGCCACCACTGCCCGCGATGAAGCATTCCTTACTCTACATTAATGTGACCAATGGCTATAGCATCTCAGCAAACGTCAATCAACCCAATCGCACAATCAGGGCCGTACCCCTTAAACTAGGGACCGCTCTCATAATACATAATAAGGGGTACGTGTCGATTCGAATGAATAAAGGCCGCTCTTTGAGACAGAATTTTCTCTCGATATCGAGTATTTGCGGCATTCATTTAGAGTGAAATCAAATTGAATAATTATGTCTTTTTATTTCAGGTGTCTTATTTTGTTTCAATACCTGTTCAATTACAAATAATTTTTGGCATATTTTTTAAAAAAATTATACATATCTTTACTCATATACATATGAATTCTTGTAATACTTTCAGTTCCAAAAATTGAATCCCCCGGTTGAATAACATTACTGCATTTTCTTTAACCCACTGCCTTGCCAAGTGTAAAGAAATTGAAATCCGGGAAATTTCCATTATCTAACAATCCTATAATTATAAATGCATCTAGTCGCGGTTTATTGCATCAGAACAAAAAAAAAATCCCTCACATTCCACTCACGAGCGAAATGGCTACCCTTTGAGCGCAATATGTTTCATTCATTAATAACGAGTCTGCAGCGATCGCTCCTTTGAACGTGAAAAGAAAACGTAAAAAGAAACAAACTATTTACTTTCTTTAATGATGCACGAAATAATTTTCGTATTTCCAATTATTTAACAGTTACCACATATACATGAGCAGACGTGCCAAATCTTTACCATCTCAGGGAGAATATATGTAATCGTTCTTACTTATCACAATTAAATGCGATTAAGACTTTCATACTTCATATGAGTTTTATCAATTCGTAAATATCGCGCCTGTATACCATATTATAATGTGTAACTTTGCATCTAATACTTTCTATCGATCCCACTTCGTATTTTACGTCAGGGGTTTCACAACCCTAGTCATCCGCCTTTGCTCGCCCCGCGGAAGTCTGAATGGAGAAGCGATGGTGATTTGTAGAAAACGACCTGTCCAATTGGAGCAGTACAACAACAAAATGATAAATGGATTCAGTAGTTTCCCAGGGTTCCGCGGACCACCATCTGTAAAAAACTTCACAAACATTCGGCGAGTGGGTTCCGACCAGAGACTTACTACACGGGGACCATGTGAACAGTAAAGCATCTTCCCCTCTCCACCCAGAGCCATCCAACTGCCGCAATTTTAAGAGCGCTATTTGCAGGTGGCGGAGCTGATGGGGCGACTTGCGCAGCAGGCGCCCACTCCGCAGACGCCCTCGTCGCCCACGGCGGGCGAAGGTGGCACCGTCAATGGGGGCCTGGCGCCGCACGCCGGCCGCCCGCCCCCGCACGCCCCGCCGCCCAACGCCCCAGCACCCAACAAGACGGAGGTTCAGGTACGACACGCTGCACAGACACGCCTGCCTTCTGCTTGGTTCTCCCCTTGCGTACATGGCCGTCTTTCGTTTAGAAGGGGTCCTGAGGCTCTCAGAGATTTGGGGTCCTTAAGTACTGTTTGAAAAAGAAGTCATCTCGTCATAATTTATTCTGTAAAGTCAATATAACAATTAAAATAAATGTTAATACTTCATTTTATGGTAAGCGAACGTATTGTAAAAAGGTTATTAGAGGAATGACATTAAAATCCCAATAGGGTTCAGATGATTTTATAGCTTTTTCAATTTACTAATTCCATTTTCAATGTTTTTAGATTTTTACATTGCTAAATCCTTTTATTCTTTTTTAACATTATTTTGTGGTACTAAATTATGCATTGTTTCTTTAACTAAGATGCAGAACAGTGAAAATCCATCTTATGGCATTTTTTTTTCTTTTAAATACAATACTATACATTAAAATGTGTTAAAAAACGAATCTTCTATCAACACATTTAACAACATCACCTTCATCTGGCTTGATATCGGAACAAGTTTTTTGGACTTAGTTTCCCTACTATTCACTCGCGACTCCTGGTTTTCTAAATGTGTAAGGCTGCAAATGCATTGCATTGCATTTATAAATATAATATCTTCCGATACATGTATAATGGAGTCGCGCTCTAACTGCGTATTGAGAGAAATAGTTGGGGCTCCATGCTACTCGCCGAGTTGCATATTATTGCTATCTGGTGAGCACGCCCTTCTTCAGACCCTATGCCCCACCCTTCAAGGCTGTCTGGCCGCAGCCTTCGTCCGCCGGTGAGAGCCTGTGCAATGAATGCACGAGGTCCACCTCGTTTTACACCGGTCTTATGGTGGAATGAGGTGGAAGACTAATGCTTTTCTCTTCCCTGTTAACAGCTTCAAATGCCTGCTTGTGAAATTACAAGCAAAGAGAATAATTGAAAAACAAAAATGCATTTCATTTTTCTAATATTTATTTTTGTAATGATATCTCCATTAGAAATTTAGATATTTGTGGCTCTCATTGCTGCATTACATACTCAGCACACCTCTTGACTCACTTCATTAATTTGGAAAAATGATGAACTAGTATGAGTATTTTGCGCTGCAAAAGTGATGATAATTTGGAATGTTTAATTTTGTACTAATTCTTTGCAGTATTTAGTAATAGTCTAATTTTATACACATATTTTTGTTCTAGGTTTTTCAAAAAGGGCCCCAAGTCACTGCTTTGATTGCAAATTTGCCAGGCCTTGAAGTTGGTAGCAGAAGTCCAGCTGAATCCAGACACAGTCTACCCACCCTTCGACCGAAACCACCTGCATCTGCCTCAGCAGTAACTTCCACCAATCATACTCCAATGAAAAACCATGATGCCAGGAGTGCCAAATCATTAGATTTTGGTCCTGATGGCTCATCAATGAATGGTCTTCATCACCACCACCATCACCATCATCATCACAAACATGACAAACGTTATCATCTACATAATGCACGGAGCACAAATTCATTAGATGTATGCAACTCTGAAGCAATTCGTGCCAAACATGCTGATCAACACTGCAATTCTGATATGTATAGAGTCAAAAGTGGGCATTCTATGCTGGAATATGGTCTGGATGCTAATGCTGCAATAGAACACAAGAGGGCTCATCAGAGAAAGCATATAGAAGGGCATCATCATAGACGCTCAGAGAGCAGACCATTAACTGAAGCAAAAAGTTTAAAATCAATATTGGACTACACATCTGAGTCATCAACAGGAATGCAACGAATACGAAAGTCGGATGCTCGCAGTGTAAAGTCCCTGGACTTTGATTCAGAGCCAACTCTCACTCCACAACATAGACATGAAAATCGACATCATATTTCAAGGACCAATGATGCTCGCAGCACTAAATCTTTGGACTACAGTTCTGAATCATCTTCACAAGCACATTACAGGAAGAATGGTGAAGAATGTAAAACACAAAGGCCTACTCCACCAAAGAAACCCTTGCGACTATCACTTCACAAAGCAACAAGTCTGCAGTCTGTGAATAACAATACACCCCCACCAACACCTCCCACACAAATTGATGTTCGTATGAATGGAATCAAAAGGCATATCAAAGGGGAAGCACCACCTGCTCCTGTTGTTATACGCATTTCTGAAGGACAACAACAGATGATCCATAATTCTTGCCACACTATGCAAAACTCCTGTCATCCTAACAATCACTGGCCACCACAGCCGCAAACAAATACTATTCAAGTAGTACATGCCACTCCCAGCATGAAAGGGATCATGTCAGAAGAAAAATGGTATTAAAATAATTCTTGTCTTTTTCTCTACTTTTGAATAATATATATACATGTTGAATTGTGACATTCTAAAGAGATCCAATGTTGCGATCTTTTTATATGTAGTCATTTCTGGTACAATGTATAGTTGTTGTAATAATACCTACAATTTCAGAGTTACAAAAGTAGAAAATTATTTATAAATGTCTTCTCAACTTCACATTGTAGACGAGTTAGCATGGAAATATCCTATTAATGTTTAGCAGTAATGCATTTTGATCTCATTTATAAATACATTTCCAATGACATAATACTATACTGTTTTAAACTTCAATTGTTTATTCACAATACAGCATAATTATTTAATTGTGAATTAAACATTTTAAATTTCTTTTCTTTGTCTACAAATAGAAAAATCTCTTCTTTTTTATTAATGTAGTAACCTTACAGAAGTGAGTAGAACAATCTTATTTTGTGAACGTAGTCCAATAATTTCTGTACATATTACTGTTTGTTTGTAAATATGCAATAGTATTACATTAGAAGATGTTTGTTGTTATGAATAAATGGCTATATTTAAATGTAATAAAATGTAATTACATTCAATAAATAGTATTTCAGCAAGTGCAATAATTATTAACTTAGTATGTCCTGGTCATAAATTCTACACAAATATTTAGTCACAAACATGTTATGCATATCAAATATTTTCCAATAGAAATCACTTTCCAATAAAACTGTTTAGTAAATATTTTCACCGCTGGTGATGAAAACATGCATGAATAAAATTATCTGACAGAAAAATCAATTTATTTAGTTCTTGAAAGAAAGCAATGCTATTGTAAGGGTCAGGTCAATTATGTTTTATGAAAAACTGTCACAACAAATTTATCTTTAAATATTTGTTATTCTGTCAGTAGTTTATATAAATATAAGCCAACAACTTTTTAAACTTTGGTTATAGTTTTTTTAAAATCTTTCCAATAAACCTGACAATTGAAAAGTGAAGTTCGGACCATCCATTAGCCTCAATTGGTTCATCTGTAATAATTTTAAAGGCATACTACAAATAGAAATATTGCAACAATTGTAACTAACAAATAGCAATTTTTTTATGTTTAAGTTCAAATTTACAAAACAAAAAATAACATAAGATTTTAAATGCACAAAATACGGAGATTACAAATTCATATTATACCATGGGTTTTTAAATTTTGTAACTCGTCTTCCTTTCATATGTGCTTTTAATGCCTAGCAATTTTTTATAATTCTCCAATCAAATGCATTGCTGTTTGTATGGAAATAAATACCACTATATGACGTTGATGTGAATTAAATCAATTGTATCAAAGATATACACATGACCTGCCACATTAAAAAACATATATGTCGGGTTACATTTGAATCATAGATGCATGATAATAAAACAATATTCAGAGTCAAGTTGTTATTTCATTCCAATTTTAAAAACAAAAATTTCAATATTTTTGTAGTAAATTCTCAGGGAATTTTAAATAATGCAACACTCTAACATAATTAATAGTACGAATATTATATGAAAAGAGCATTGCTTTCAAACCTGGTTAGCATTGAAGTCAATTAGCAAAACCTGGTTAGCAATAATGGAAAGTCAATTCAGACTACTCCTACAATTTCAATTCTATTAATATTATTCTTAAACATGTGGTAAGTAGTAGATAGCACTTCCTAGACGGTTTTATTTATGAATTATTTGAAACTGCAAGCTCCTCAGAAATGTTGCATACTGGTCTTATACAATCTCCAAAGCAGGGAGTAAGACCAATATAGCAAACTGTATTGCACTACAGTCAGGTTGGAAATTGCAACGATGAGGCTAAGCAATCAGAAGTAAATTTATTATGGAAGTACCAAATGTCGCGTTCTTATATCAAGACAATCTCTTATCATTCAAGTTATTCAATAACTACAAACCACACACTGAGAATGTGAGATTCTACTCTCTTTACAAGATCAACTGCTTACTTAGCTACCACAGAGTGACAACAATTATTCCAAAAAAGACATTAAATAGATGATGAAAATAAAATTTACTGAATTAATTTTCTTGGAAAACAACATTATAAAATATGAGGTAAACCTTTCAAAAACATTACTCTTCTCATATGAAATCTTAGATATACCATAGATAATTACCCCCAAGCATGTTATCTTAGTATGTAAATAAAGATTGCACACAAAATAAATAAAATGAACAACATTAACCAGTAATTACCACAACAAAAATTATTACTTTAGAATTCATTTTCTTAATCTTCAAGCAAAGAGAATTTGATCACCACTATATTTAAGAAAATTAATCTACATGTCAATCCATTTTCCATTTATATAATTTCAAAATAAAATACAATCTACCCAAACTTTACAAATGAAGCACAGAAAATCAACAACCCAACTAAAATAAATGTAATTATCTCCCTTATTGAGAAATGTATTATCAATTGATATATTTCCTTTATACACTAAACTACAATTATAACAAGTAGCATTCATAAGCAATACCACAGCAATATAGCCACATTTTTATTTTATTTTACCCTGCATTAACCTGTATTCAAATAATATCTCAGAATTCGTTGTGATATAGAATAACAAACATTTCTTGCAATGTATGTTAAAATGCAATACTTCATAATTTTATTTTTTACTATCAATTTTAATGACTAAATTGGCAAAAACATGTATATTTTGGCTCTTAAAGAATTTGTTCAATTAATCACTTTAAAATGAAACTAACAGAACACAGTAGGAAAATGTACATAATATTTTAAATAAAAAAATAAACATAATATTTTATATTCATTCACAAAGATTTTTAATTGAAATTAAACTTATAAACAAAAATACCATAAACTAATAAAATCTAACAGAAAAATAATGTAATCTAAGCCTGAGAACAATTGAATTAGATGGAAATAATTAATCTGCAACTTCCATGGAAAAAAAAAAAGGCCTCAGAGAATATCAGTATAAAACCCCAAAAATAGTCTATGGAATACAAAACAATCAATTAAACTCAATGAACAATATTAAACAAAGAATATCAACAACAATAACACCAACAGTCACACCAATATTCAATTTACAATTCACCATTCTCAACTGCAACTACCTTTTTGCATCCATTACCTCAAACAAACTACTTGCAGACACCGTCTCCACACAGGGAGACTTGGACCTATCACCAACCACACACATCATTTAGGTTTCCATTACCATAATTATACGACTTACAGACACCGTCTCCTCAGAGAGCAGCAGCGCCAACCGTAC
Organism: Gryllus bimaculatus; assembly: GCA_017312745.1. NCBI lineage: Eukaryota > Metazoa > Arthropoda > Insecta > Orthoptera > Gryllidae > Gryllus > Gryllus bimaculatus. The sequence goes on from BOPP01000095.1 coordinate 1,067,927, forward strand.
CCACCTGAAACACTTACTATTCTTCCATTACCACAACTATAGGACTTGCAGAGTCCATCACCACGCAGAGCAAACGCGCCAATCGCAATACCCACCTGCAACTGCCTTGAGGCTTCCATTGCCACAATTATACGTCTTGTAGCTACCGACTCAACACAGAGCGGGAGCGTTTATCACCATACCCACCTGCAAAATCCTTCATGCTTCCATTATCACAATTATACAATTTGCATCCGCCGACTCCAGACTTAACGGGCGCGTTTATCACCATACCCACCTGCAAGTTCCCTTTCGCTTCCATTACCACAATTATGCGGGTCGCAGCCACTGTCTCCACACAGAGAGGGCGCGTTTATCACCGTATCCCCCTACACACATCCCTCACGCATCCATCACCGCAATTACATGACTTGTAGCCACCGTCTCAACACAGAGCTGGTGAGTTTTTCACCATTACCGCTTGAAACGTCCTTCACGTTTCCATTATTACAATTATACGATTTGCAGACACCGCTTCCACACAGCAGCGCGTTTATATCATACCATCAATAACTTCCTTTAGGCTTCCATTAACACAATAAAATGACTTTCAGTCACTGTTACCACAAAGCGGGCGCGTTTATAACATACAAATTTATAACAGTCTTTATGCTTCCATTACCACCTGGTTGTGAAAAACCCGCTAGCAGACGGGTAGATCGGATCGGCAACGGAACATGCCACCCAGCGACGGTAGATCACCCGACCCCCGAAAAAACATGCACTACACTTACGAGACAAATAAATTAGCCCTTGACAGGACCAGAAACACTAAATAATCAATCGGAACACACTCGACCATCAACGCACTCGATGGAAACCGGTTCACTGCCTCTATGACCAAAAATTGCAAAATTGCAATCAGTTTCCTCTCAGCGGCCACGACTACCCTACCAATCAACAGCCTCGATGTTTTCATTATCGAAAAAATTACAACCCCAGTTTCCGTACACATCGAGCAAGTCTCAACACATTCACCTGAAAACAGTGCCACGCTTCCATTAGAACAATTAACAGACAGGCAGCCCACCACCATTCCCACCCGAAAACGCAACTGAACTCAATTTCTTCAACACAAATATAAGATTTTCTCACAGCGGCCACGAATTTCAGCATAATAAGAAATCTCGTAGATATTGTCATGATTACAAGACTAGCAACCCCCATTTCCACAAACAACGTGTCAATATTCCCACCAAAAACGTGTACTTGGCTTATATCATCGCAAATTCACACAAGATGCCAATTACCCAACTAAAGAGCTTGCAGACGACGTCCACTTATAGATCGACCACGGTCGTCACCATAGCCACTTATCTGGACCACACATCTGTGCATACATTTCAATGCAAGAATAGCAATGACAGTTTCTTCAAAGCGGCCACCAATATTACCATATCAACCAGAAATCACCCAGATGCTTTCATTGCAAGACTATCAACCCCTATTTTCACAAACAGCACGAAAGCTCTAAACAGAACACCTGAAACCTCTTCTAGCCATTGCCACATTAATTGCAGACTTGCAGCTAACGACTTCACTTAGACCGACCACGGACATTACCGACGGAAGTCTCTTTTGATACTTCCATTTTAACAAATACAGCACTTGGAAGTCAACGTCTCCATACTCGTCTTTCACGGCTATCGCCGTACCCACCAGTGTAGCTAATCCATTGCCACAAATGTAAAACTTATGCAACCACCGTTTCCAATCACCTGCCTTGATCATCTTTACATCCACCTGATACCCCTTATTGCAACCAGTACAATTCTAAGAATTGCACCGCCTCAGTGCGGGGAACCAATAACCATACGAACCTGAAACACCTTATATGCTGTTATTACAGATATTATTTGCGGATATGCAATTCCCATTTCCACAAATAGGTATAACAACCCTAATTGATACCCACCGAAAACGAGTACTATTATTGCATTGTAACTACCTCTTCAATGCCACATCTATCACCCTACCAACCTGAAATCTCTTCAATGCTTTCATGGTCACAGACTAGAAACTCCCGTTTCTACACCAGCAGGCAAGGGTCTCTCAATATACCGACCTAAAACATCTATAATGCTGCCAAAACCAGAATTATAAGACCTTCAGATACCGTCTGCCTACCGAGGGCCCTATTACCATACTCACCAGGTACGTGATTTTGCACTCATGACCACAATAAATGTCTACAGTCACCACCTTCGCTCAGAGATCATAGCTATCACCATACCCATCAATTCAACATATTGCTTCCTTTACCACTAATACAAGAAATGCAACCATCGTCACCACACGGAGCAGACACACCTATCGCCATTCCCACCCGACACCTCTTTCATACAAATGTAAGTCAGCGGCTATTACAATTTCTTCCAGATACTCCTTTTATTCTCCCATTAGCGCAAAAATGAGATTTCCTCCACACGATGCGCCTACGGACAATACCATTATGACGCGACAACACTTGTATGCTTCCATTACCACAAATTAAAAAGCCAATTCACAATTTGATTGGTTCATTTCTTATGTTTTTCTTAAGTATAAGAACAAAAGCTTGCATGCTTTTAAGTTGGTGTTATGCTTATGCGAACGCATTGTGAATGAGTCCACTTATGGACGTAATCTTAAGTTTTATGTTAACGTCATGCTTATATTTGTTTGTATTGTGAATGGGCCTTAAGTCTTGCCGTCTCCACAGGAAGTTGTACTTCCTTTCATACCATACACAGAAGTAATGCCATACCTTTCAGATACCAAACATGCTTCCATTACCATAAACACAACTTGAAGCCAATATCTCTACGTGGAGGCCAGGACTATCACCAAAACCACCTATTACACATTTTGTGCTCCCATTACCGCCGATATACGACTTGCACCCTCCGCCTCCACAAGTGGCGACCACATCTTTCACCATACCCACATGACTTTCACGACCCACTTTCACCATAACACTTATGTTTCCATTTCCCACTTATAACCCACATGTTTTCATTTTCACAAATGTAAGACTGGCAACCACCACCCCTGGGCAGAGGTTACAATATCCTGGGCTATAATATCTTGCCCACTTATAAGCTTGCTTCCATTACCACAAATATAATACTAAGGTGCCTCGGCCTTTACCCGAATCAGCGACGTCTAACCCGCCTGATACCATTTGTATGCTTCGTTTTCGATGTCGTAATTCACGTTTGTAACTATACTCCAAACAATCAGCACACAGACAAATGTCAGTCACAATTCTTGTCCGATAACAGTTTCAAGCTCCGATTACCATACATATAAAACTTGCAAACACTGCATTCAAACAGAGCTATCACCAACACTGCATTCAAACATGGCTATCACCATACCGACCGAATCCCTCTTTTATACAATTTCTATTATTATAATATGAGACTCGCAGCCACTGTTTCCAAAGAGTTGCCTCTACTATCATCAAACAAATACAATATTTATTTTACGATTACAGTATCATAAATATTACACCTGCAATCCACGTTCTCAAACACGACTATCACTTTACTCACCCAAGTTTCACAACCGCAAATCTAAGTTTTGCGGCCACACCACATCCTCCGATATGTTGATTGTTAGTAATATCGGGCGCGGTAACAATGTCTCGTAAGTATAGTGCATATTTTTGCCTGGTATGTGGCGGTGGATTTTCACCGCTGTAAGTCAAGATCGTAGGCCGACCCTAGCAGGGTTTCCCAAACCAGGTATCTCCCACGATCAGGGCACCGCCCCAGTCGGTACCAGCTCTAAACTCCCGGCATGTTTTTATAGTGTAGTGCAAGTTAGTGTAAGGGGGTGAGGATAAGACAAGGAAGAGATAGGGAAGATCCCGAGTGGTCCGTGGCTCGTTTGATAGGCATTCGCCTGATGTTGATTGGAGAAACCACGGAAAACTACTGATCAGAGCTGCCGGCCGCCCGCTACAATTCTCCTCCAGGCAGCGACTGAATTCGACCTTTAGACAAGCTAGTGACAAAAATCCTGCCACTGTCGGGACTCGAACTTAGGTCAGCCTGACAGAGGGACTACATTGTCATCAGTTAATGCCGTGAGTAATTTCTTCCAGTCACATCCTCCGATACCTCTTCCATAGTTTCAATACAACAAATGTGCCCACAGAGACCATGGTTATCATCTTACCCACCAGTTACCTTATGTTTGTGTTATCACAAATATAGAGTAGCCAATCCCGGTTTCAACAGGCCATGGCTATTACCATACCAACATATACCGCTTTAATATTTTCCAGCAGAAATATAACATTTGGAACCTCCGGATCCTCGGACTGCCATGGCTATAATATATCATTTACATCAGATTCAATTTTTATGCTTCCATTACCACAAATAAGGCTGGCAACCACCATTTTACACAAATGTAGAAGCCACAGTGATCACCATACATACTCTGAACATTGCTGTAACCATTAGCACATATATTCCAATCTCAGCCACCATGTCCTCAAGAGGCCACAATCACCCAATATCTCTTTACAACATCCATGACCACTAAGACTTGCATGGCTGTTACCAATCTCTTTTATAGTTTTATTACCACAAATTTTAGACTGATCCAAGTTTTCACACACAGCTCACACCATACCAACATTTTACGTTTCTATTACCACATGTAATATTTGCGGTAATATTATTGATGCCGTAGGCAGCCAAATAAGTTCAACTTAGGCACCATAATTCAGATACAATCATTTATAACAATTCCTTGGGGCAAATTAAGAGCTAACAATGTTTATACTTGTCATTTCAGAACCTTCCCTTGTGTCAAATGATTAGAAAGCTGTGAACCAGTTTCTGCTGCACGAGATCTTCAGAAGCACTCCCAAAAAACTCAAGCTGTATTCGCAGCCTCAACATTTATATTATAAATTCTTACAACGCCCATTTCCACATAAGGTCGTCGGATATCTCTTAACCCTTCTGATATTTTTTCTATTTTTCCGTTTAACCAAAAATAACATGCAGCCACTATCTCTTAAAAAAGAACCAGTTTACACCATACGTCCTTGAACCCCTTTGATTTCTGCCATCAAGCCTGCTTTGTCATTTCCCTCTTCCATTCACGTCGCCATTCAAACAATAAAATTTTTCGGAAAAAAACATCAAAATGCCTATCGCAGCATTGAATGGGCAATGCCACAAACCTTCATCCGCATTTAGGAGGCTCTACTTACTGAAGGGTTGTCCATAAATTATGTCAAGCTAAAGAGGGTGATGAGGGATTTGAGGCAGCTTTAAGCTGCGTTACTTAGGGGTACGAACTATTAGTTTAGTATTATTTAACACTGGTATTTATTGTTTTTCATTTTTCAACATTTGCTAAAATAATAATTTGTATTAAAATATCAAAATAGTTATTTATTTGTTTATTTTTAAACATAAATTAAAATTATTGGATGTAAATTGTTTACAAAATCGGAAATATTTTTTCATCAATTTTATATTACTTGCCAGCTGTTACTTTATAAGAGAAAGTATTGCTATCCTGCTCCGTGAAAAGGGGGGAGTTTTAGGGAAAAAAAAAGACGTTTTATTTATTAATACAAGCAAACTGAGATGATATTACCAAAGTTAAAAGAAGTAACTTTAATATATTATGAAAAAACACATAAATCCATGTCTGCAAGAAACATGAATACACATTTTTTAAAGAACGAATCAAGAATATAGCACAAATCAATTCAGAAATCATAATAACCAAAACCATGCTTAATAAGATGCATAAAACGCTTGTTGTACGAGGGAGATGATACTTAACAAGACTTCAAGATTCATGAACATAGACTAATTTTGGCAAAGGACAGGTGTAACTGGAAATCATTCTTCAACAAATTTGAGAACATACAAAACAATTATATTACAACTTTGAAACTTGTTTTACAATGTACAATCATCAATTAACTCACATCTTTGTACAATTGCAAGTTCTTCAAGCTTTTGCCAGGGATTTTTGACACAATCTAGCCAATAAACCTGACATCTGCACAATAGAGTTCAGACCATCCACTATCCTCAAATGGGTAACACCAATTTCCTGAAACATTAAATTTTTAAGAACCTTCAAAATGAAAATGAATCACCAATGTTTTGCTTTATGCAGTATAAAACAAAGCTCACCTTGATAAATTCCAATTTAAGAGATTCTGACATACTGAGATTTTTGCACACACGAAATATATTTGATATAATATCTTCAGCAGCATATCCTAATTTCCATAAATGTGCCATTATCTTGTATGCTTTGGAAATGTTTCCTTCAACACAATGTTCTAACATTTCTTTGACAAGAAGTGGATGGGGCTCATCACACACCTACAATTATTAACAGACAAATACAGTATGCACATTAACACTCACATGAAATAGTTCATTTTGTAAAGATAAAAATTAAGAAGAAAATGCTCAAAAGCTATGAGATTGCTTACTTTAAAAACATTTTCACTACTGACATGACCAAAGCCATTGTAGGTGGACTGCAGATTGTTCAAAGCCTGTCTCATGTCGCCCTGAGCAGTGAAAACAATAGCTTCTAGCCCATCATCAGTATGTGATATCTGTAACACATTTTGTTAATGTACTCCTTCATAAACACTTCAAATTAAAACTTTAACAGTTATAATAAAAAATATCAGACTTACCTCTTCTTTACGACAAATTTCAGTCACTTTGGCAAGGACTTGAGCATCAGAGAGCTTTCCATATCGTAACATAGCACATCGAGATTGTATTGGTTCTATTATTTTTTCACTATTATTGCAAGCCAGAGCAAATCGAGTAGTTTTGCTATGAAGCTCCATAGTACGTCTGAGTGCCTGTTGAGCACCTTCTGTCATACTGAAAAATTTAATGTATGATAAGTGAACTTCAAAAGAAATCCACAATTCTCAGCAAAAATGTTAAAAATATGGAATTCTACACTTTAACATGGATTCAAATTGTCAACAAAGAAAATGTTAATGACAAATTGTAATTATAAGCAATGAATACTTATATCATTCTATGAGGATGGGGGGAAATATTTTCAATTATATTGCAACTTTCAAGATCAGCACATAGTTTTAATGAAACATTTTCTTTCTTTATAAGTTATTTATAAAGCTCTTATAAATGATCTATTTCCAATATTGTTGAAGTTACTTTCTAAATTTAAATGCAACAAGTATGGTAAATTATTTTACCATTACAATTAATTTTTCCCATTATCACAAATATATATAATTTGTTTTATTCATTCTTCATTATCGCATGCGCCCACACGCACCCCCCCC
>BOPP01000095.1:1075287-1128955 GCA_017312745.1 Gryllus bimaculatus
CCCCCCCCCCCCCCCCCCCCCCCCAACTATCTAGACTGTTTTGACGCAGTAACTTTGGTTACAATCTCCATCATGACGAAAGGCCAGTATCACATTTGTTTTACAGGAATGATTTTAAAATGTTTGCTAAGAATGAAGTGATTCTTTCCCAAATGCTGTCTGTCGTCAATGATTTTAGCAATGACATCTGCATAAACCTTGACAAATGTACAAAAGTCAATTTAAAGAGGCAGAGTGATGTCAGAGAGAATTGACGTTGATATGCACACTGTGATTCAAGATTTTGAGCCAGGTAAAACCTACAAATATCTGGGCATTGAAGAATGTGAGAACATCACAAACAACATAATGAAAGAGAATTCACAGGGAGTATTACAGAAGAATGAGACTTGCCCTACAGACCCAACTCCAGAAATAAAATGTCAGCAATTGGTTGTTTGACGGTGCCTGTAGCCGAATACAGTTTCAGACTAGTGGACTGAACTGAGTTAGAAATTAGAATCATGGATTGAAAAACTGGACAACTGCTTACAACCCATCAAGTCACCTACCCTCAAGCTGATGGATATATACTTTATGTATCACGTAAGGAAGGTTAGAGAGGTTTCTGACAAATTGAAGCTGCCTCCTGGCACAATGCAATAGTCTAGAATGGAGAGTATGTAGTCAGTCATCAAGATCATCCACTAATGAGACAGAGATATTGTAAGTCTGGCAAGAAGCGTTGAGAAGAAAATTAAGCAAGACATCCCGTATAACTCTGATACTGCACTTCTGATGGTGCTTAAGATGAAATGTGAGACACAAAAATGTTAAAATCTTGAAGAGCTAATTCACTTCATGGACAATATCTAAAAAGAACAGACAAGGCAGATCAATAATCATCAGTCATTTGTATGTCTTAAAAGAGGAAGAGTGAAGCCAAATTGGAAGCAGTTGTTATAGCTGCCCAAGATCAAGTGTTGAGAACACGATATTATGAAACAACAATGGCCATCTCTGTGAATGTGTGGCATCAAAGCACACATCATCCTGATAGTTATGGGAGCTCTGGGATTTGTTCCGCAAAATTTGAGTAAGAACTTGGCTAAACTCCCAGGCCATTCAAACATTGGGAAGTGCAATTCATAACTTTATTTGGAATAACCCACATTTTGCACAAAGTATTATAGAAGCATCAAATGTCCCTAGAACTACTCCTTAGGAAGCTGGTTGCAACCTGGAGTAGGTTTTAAATTCAACTGACTCATAACATCTTTAGTCGTAAAGTACAGGAATAATAATAATAATAATAATAATAATAATAATAATAATAATTATTATTATTATTATTATATTTGATTAATTATGAGGTAATATCTTGTAAAAATAATAATAAAGCATTTTGGTTTCTAACAGCAGATTTGATGTAAACATGTTAACACTCAAAATGTTGGATTCAATGCCTATAATGGAGGAAAAAAATGGGGTGGGGGGGCACAATGAAAAGAATGTTTAAGCACCCAGCTTTCAAAAATACAGTCCTCCAAAAAAATTTGTTATCAATCCGTTCTTTTATGAATATTCATATTAATGTGTACCCTATATCTTTAACTATTGAACTATGGTGTTGTTGATCACCATTACATGACTGACACCTTTTTCATGACCCACTAGAAATGATAAAGAAATTGTACTCTTACATGACAAAAGACAGAACATCTCTCAGGAGTATGAGTACTTCCAAAGTACCCCTCCATATGCTATCCAATGCTAGCAAATCTTAAATTCCTTATTGAAATCCACTGCTCTGTTACGGTACTCCGAATGCATTAGTAGTGTATTTTATAATGATATTTAAATATTATTTAGGTAATGATATCCAGACATTCGACGGAAGTTGGGTTCAAAAAAATATTTTGGAGGGTAGAAAAGGGTCTCACAAGTATGTTTATTTTCCTATGCATCTAAACACTCAACAATAGAAAATACTTCAAATGTGTTTCTAAAACACTTTTTTGTAGATGAATTTTTTTAAATCATATTTGAAATAATTTTGTTCCATAAATTAAATTACAGAAAAAATGTTACTGAAGAGAAAATAAGGCTTTAAAAGTATAAAAAGTAATGGAACACTTAACTAAATAAAACTATTTTTGTTGTATTGTATTGTAAGTTAATTGGAAATATTTAGTCTTGGCAAAAAGCTTCTAATGCCTGCAATGTCCTGACAGCCTAATTGTTCTATTTTCAGAGGGTAGATTCTGTTTATAATGTGACAGCGAAAGTTCTCCATTTTCTTTTGATTGCTCTGTAAGAATATTTGGAATTCTCAATATAAAAAACTGGTTTAAAATTAAAAGAACATACAATAATAGTTTTAGCCCTGTTTATTATGCTACGAATCATTACTGTTCCATAGTTTGTATCACTTTACGTGTGATAGTACATAATTTGTAAAGTACTTTTAGGATTGGATTACGAACAACAAAACAAAAAGTATGTTTAGCAACTGCTTTGTAAAAAACATTCATAAAGATCTTTTCATTACTTCTTGTTTCACCAACTATTTCACAAATGAAATTTCTGCCAATAACTAGCAAGAATTCAAATCAAACAAACCAATCAGAGAATTAATGCAAAATAATCACTTTCATTATCATCTTCTTAAAAGAGATAATTATTGCCTTTATGTTTTTAGAGGCCTTATATAATTCTGCTGAAAACTTCATATGGCACTTTAAATGACAGTCTCATTGGTATTTGCTGTGAAACGTCAATACATCATTCTTTCCTTCTACAAAGGTTCAGCTTGTATAGAATGTATGAATTTTGATGTTACCAGCTGTTTCCGAGTATTTTCCCTGAATAATTTTCACATTTCAATTTTCCTGTGTTTTCTAAGTTTTCCCAGTTTTCCAGAAATTGGTCACCCTGAAAAATATCTTCTGCCTTAATACTTTCCCATTTTATTCTCATGCACTTTTCTAAAACACGTCAGACAATAAGAGGTTTATTTAATCACGAAAGTGACAATCAAGAAACAGAAAACTCACACTTTGGGGAGTTTTGCCTACAGTAAAATAAATTTAGATACTATACACGTTTATAAAAAAATTGTACTTAAGTTTATAAATTATAAGTTAAGTCAGTCTGCCAAGCAAATCCGACCTAACATGTACAATATTCTAAAATTCTTGACATAACAAATATCTGTAACCTAATATAATGTATGATGTTTAAAGACTGGTTTCCCTCATGACCGGTTATTGTATATATACTACATTTTAAAACAGACAATAATATTACAAACATATCACTACATGAATTCTCTCCCTATTAACTTACCTGTCAGCTTCATCTAAGATAATTATCTTTTGACGACCAGGTGGCAATGTTACTTTCTGCTGTGCAAACATCTTAATTTTATTGCGCACAACATCTATACCTCGATCATTTGAAGCATTCAATTCTAAAACAGCAGAGCTGAAAGCTGGGCCCAACAGAATTCGAGCCAGGCATAGAATGGTTGTAGTTTTGCCTACTCCAGGAGGACCCTGAAACAAAGGAACATAATATGAATTAAAAAATTGCTTCTCAATAATGAATATAACATGACAAATTTCCTAAGAAAATAGTACACACAAGAATTTCAACTGAAGTGCATCCAAATTTGTATTACTAATCCAATAGAAACATAACATATAAAGAAAAACATATAAAAAATCTATAAATTTCTACAATATTCATGAGAATGTGTTTTGAGTTTTAATAGATGTGATATATATCAACAATTACATTTTTTTTAAAACTGAAAATGTTGCAGGGGCTTCATGAAAAGTACCTTCAAATTTTAAAGAATGTTTCTCAAAATTGCTGTTCCTCAAGTCAAGCCAGATCAAGAAAATCCTACGTATGGTTTAGGCGCTAGTAGTGTTCACAAACAGACAGACATTCTGACGTTTTGGACAGAAAGAAAGAAAGAAAGAAAGAAAGAAGAAGAGAAGAAAAGAAAAAAACACACACACACACACTATCAGTATCAGGGGACCCTAAAACAAGTATTTCCAAAATTGATTTTCTGCAACACTGCATAACTTTCTCTACAGTATGTACGTACATATGCAAGAAATAAAAAAAATTCAGAAAACAGGATAAAATTGTTTAATAGTTAATCAAATACTTACAATCCCTCACTATAGCAACAATTGATACTAAAGATCTACCATGGTACCGTGATAAATTTTGCGACTACCAATGCACTTATTAATGTGTTCCAAATGTTTTGAATACCTAGGGCAGAGTGGTAACGGATGGAACATTTCAATCTCATACCATGCATTTCACAAGAAAACAGACTCAACCATATGTTTTCAGCAGTTCAAATAGAGTGGATCTGAAGTTGTTTGGAGTTGAAAAATCTTTATTCATCCATTTTTGACAGTAATTGAGAACATTTTCGAAATTCTAATTGTGAACAATAAATATCTTGAGCTACTGCAAAGTGTTGGTGTTGGACAAAAATTCAAAGTTTTGCGAGTTATATATGAGAACATGTTCTGATTTTGCATTGATTGTACGCTTCACACAGAGAGTGAAAGTTTTGCAAGAACACTGTGGGAGGGGGTAAGACGAATGTATTTAGATTTATTCCATGTGAAGACACTGTTACCAAAAGCTACAGTAGATTCCTATGTCTTGTCCTATTCCTTAATTTTGAAGTTGGTCTTCCTGGTTAAATACATTTAGTTAGATCTCAATTCATGAGAAATATAAAGGTCATTGCATAGTTCATGTATACTAAATTAATGTTGTGGTTAGTGCTCCATTGCAATTAACGTAAATGTTGAGAAATAAAATAGTGAATTACCAATGAGTTTCAGAGCAATTTATTTCAATTTATCTAAGTCACATTTCTTGTACCATTCCTTCTGAAATGTTGTCCCATGCCACTTGCAATAAAGAATGAATGGCACAGTTGACGGTACTTGAAGGAATGATTCCAAGAGAAAATCCAGAAGGAATTATAACATTTTTGTATGTTTTACTTCAAGTCTGCATCCATTACTATCTATCAGTAATGGATTTATTGCAACTGAAATGAGCCATAACTGTAAAAATGTACAAGATGTCCCACACTTCCACTCTCTCCCCTACAATTTTTATTACTTATTTGGATCACTGTCATTACTTAAAAACAATATTCCACAATAACCAAATCAACAGAGAAATTTTATTATCAGAATTAAGGCAAACTTCTTAGAAGAAAAAAATTATTTTGAAACACAAGACACTATGTTATAACTGTAGTACTGTCTTAAGTACTTTCAGAAAAGGAAAAAAAACTTCAAAGTAAGCAAAGTTATAGAAGTATGCCATTTTCTATAGCTATAACTAAGTGGATAAAAAGAAAAAAAGGAGATATTTTAAAACAATAACAAGAAGAAGAAACATTGAAAAGATAATATATGTGGCTTGATGCAAGAAGGGTCAATGTCAGTATGTAGTTATTTTCGGTTTGTATAGCCTATGTGTGCTTTAAAGATCCTTCTTTCAGCACAAGAAAGGCCGAAGTCATCTTCCAATTTTACCATCTTCACATTGGCCTATGATTTTCTTGTCATTTTGATGGGAAGAAAATACTATCATTTCTGTAAAACTTTGAATATCGACCTTGACCCTTCATGCACCAAGCCACAAATATAATTACATGAAAGCACGGGCATATACCATACAACATATTATTCAGCTATCTATTTCACTGTCAATAATAAAAACAACTATTTACATATAAGTTATAATATTGATATCCTGAAAACAAAATGCCTTAATTAGTCAAATAATATCCGCCGTGAACTACAAAAAATACTACATACTGACACTTACGGCAATTATAATATTAGGCACATCTCCTTGTTTAGCGAAAACACTTAACCGTGCAACAGTTTCTTCATTTCCCACAATGTCTTCAAAGGTCTGCGGACGATATTTTTCGATCCTGTAGCAAATATTAGCAAAGGACCACAAATTAGCAACGATCACATCACAACATAACCTCAAACACAATTCACGATTTCTTACCAAGGAAGACTATGGCCGGTTTTAGATTTAGATGAAACATTTTCCTTACTGGTAGACGGAATAATTTCGTCTACTTCCATTATATCATCGTCTGACATTTTTTTAATGTTTTAATTCACGAAGCCACAGATAAAAACAACGCTCTTCACTCGCCGACTGGACCAATTCCCGCCACTTCTTAAGTTCTAGCGATTCTTCTCACGTGACTTTTCATATCTGGCGGTCTCTTCGATTCCTTCAAACGCCAGAAAATAAGAACAGTAACATTCATATTCTAAAATCTTTAATGAAATCTTACTTTTTCATTAACGAGAATTTTTAACGTAAAAATTATACTAATTGACATTTCCATATGACAAGTTATTTCTGATACTTGAAAATGAAAAAATACCAATCATTCAGATTTTTGTCTGGTCGTCTATCATTCAATTTTGAGCGAAAACTACTGTTACCTTTTTTGTTATTAACACTCTTCAAATAAATGAAATACGTATATGAAATTACGGATTCTGCAATTAATGAAACTGTACCAATCATCTTAAAACATAGTCTACACAACATGAAGTCCCATGTGGTCGATCTAATTAAACTTCGGTACACTGTATTTCAGTATATTAAAGTATAGACACAAAATTTCACAAATACGGATAAAATACCTAATACTTTATCCGTATAGAAGGACAAAAAAACCTGCCGCAAAAAATGCCCCGGGTGAGGATCGAACTCACGACCTTAAGATTATGAGACTTACGCGCTGCCTACTGCGCTACCGAGGCCTCGAGGTCTGAAGCCCAAATATTGAAAACTTATTGTGTATATTATTTTTTGCATATGACAAAAAATTTACTATTTTATAATTTTGATTTGTATTATGCGATATATTAATTATTTGATTACAATCTCGATTACCTTATATCTGAATTTACCTACAAGATTAAAAAAACAGAAATCACATAAAGACAAATGATTCGTGAGCACAGGAGTGATAGTGATAATTTAACACAGTATTCATAAATTAAAAAAGAGGTAATTCATAAAATTTGTTTCGTAGAGCAGAAATGTAATTTTGACGGTAAGGAACAGTTTTTTCACTGTTTGGCTGTGGTAAATGTTTTGTAAGCGAGCGATGTAAGAAGGGTTTTCTCTTTTATTCATTAATATAATAATGTATTTAATAATGTATTATATAATTTCATTATAGTCATAAATATTTATTCATTCATATTTATATTAATTAAGAATAACGTATTATTATTTGGCCAGGTATTGTTTTCAAGTATGTATTTTAATCGGAATTGGAGGCAGTAGAAACTATAACTCACAAAAACATTAGACACCAACACGAAACACAATTGTTAAGATGTGGAAAAGAGTTTCCTCGTCAGATATCTAAAAAAAAATAAAACTTCAAGATGTACGAGTACTAAATCGTTCAATACCTGGGTCATTTCATCAGTTATTACGCACTTGTGCATCTGGAAAATCGTTTTTACAGCAGGTTACGGATAACATAAAAATCCAGAAACGTAACCATGCCCACCCGAACTACTATGTCCGCCCAATGATCGATATCAATATGGGTATAATTGGGATAGAAGGAGGATCTGAATGAAACTCACATGTAGTTTAAGCTGGGAAAGAAACATAACCACTAACAAAATTAAAATTTATAAAAGTATTAGAGCATATATGAGCTTCAAAAATATTTCGTAAACAAAATATTACGTTTTTCATATTCGGATCATAGCAATTCGACAAGTGTAGAGGACCATGGAAAATGTCAGAAAATCACCCAATGTGCGCCCTCCATATTATATGCATACAAGGAGCAAACGAAAGCAATTCCCCTTGTACATTGTGTGATCTTCCCTTCCTCATCGTAGCCCCATTCTCTCCTCTTGAGCACGCACACGTATATGCATTACACTACCACACAAGTTGGGAGCTAAAGGTTGTCCCAGCTGGGAAAGATAGCTTGAGGGGAAAATTCCCTCAAACCGACGTGTAGATCGGCGACAAATCTCTTTATCGGTGGGAAACTCACCTCTGTCATATTTAAAAATCAAAATAGTTGACGCGCCGGGAAAGAAAACTTATTCATTGACCAAAAATGTTGAGACGTATTGTTGAGTTTTCGCGCGTCAAAACTGTTTTAGAATGAACAGATTATTTTTAGCTTGAGAGGTGTCAAGAGAGCTTAGATCACTTTAGAGTGGCAAGATCTTTAGTTCTTCAAGCTGAGGAATATAAATGATTTTTTTTTGTCGTTTCGTATGAAATGTATATTTGCCGAACAAATCATTACCTTTTTGACAACAAATTATTATAAATTGTGAGATAATTATATGTGCGAAGGGGCATTCTTGAAAGCAACTCAGGAATTTTATCCAATGAAGAAATGAGTCTTGACTGCAGTCCATCTTAAGAAAGCTAATCTTGCCATTCATTCTCATTCAAACAGTGTAATCGTAAAAAACATCGGGATATTTTGCTTCATCACAAATCTTTCTTGATATCCTATGCATTGTAGTTTTCACAAAGGTTTTGATGCCTCGGAAATATGTCAGGGATTTTTTTCTTTCCTTACAAGTAGTTCTTAGTTTAGGTTGGAATTTTAGTGATCATCTTTTGACCAGTTTAAAATATTAATCTCCTCGTTATTAGTGATTTGGCCGAAATATCTTCTCGTTGTGTTACTTAAAAAAACTGAGTGTTGAACAGAGAGAGATTAAAAAATGTATACAATGTTTCTACATTTCAAGTTCCAGTGGACACCCGTTGAAATGGTGTGAAGATAATGGCATAAGCAAATTGGACTCTGACCATTTTTCAAGAGAAACTATATGACTCTGATCGTTCTTCTAAAGGATATACAATCTTAAAACTCAATTTAAATGAACACTACACAAACTTGATAGTTAATCATTTATATTATACGATGGCACTAGAATCTAAAAATACGACTGGGATGGACTTGGTCGTTATTTACAGTGTATCCTTTAAGTGTGAACAAAGTCGAACACATGGAGGAGAACACTCGAATAATTAGAGTTTTCAACGAACATGAAACAGTCCTTCACACTATCCTACAACACAATTTAATCAAAAAACACGGAACAAGTTTTTTGAAAATTTGGAAAATGTCCCAGGGGTTTTATGCAAAGTAGCCCCCAAACTTAAAATATAAGTTTCAAATTCAAGAGACCGCGACATCAGCCAGATCAAATGCATAATATCAATTTTGGAGAAAATCGGCTAAACGGTATAGCCGATAGCGTGGTTCACAGACGGACAAGCAGACGGACAGACAGACGGATAGACAGACGTTTTGCCGTCATTCAGTTTTTCGGTATCAAGGATCCACAAAACATGAATTCTGGATACACCATGTGTTAAAGGATTTTTTCTATAGTTAGCAACTAGATTTATCCACTTTTTCGTTAGCAGGGCCCGGCAATAAGGGGTTTTCTGCCAAAAATTCTCAGATTTTTTCGCGCAGCATCACATAACATTCTCCCTACTCCGTAGCAAGAAAGCAAAATGTTTCCAAAAAAGTACTATTCACACTACTCAAGAGTGACAAATAAAATACTATATTATAACCCTACAATAAATTAATATTTTAATACAAAACTGTCTTCACGAATATTGAAATAACATATTATGGAATACGGTACAACAGTTGTTTACATACCAAGAATAACAGAAGAAGTAGTTGATCCCTATCGCAACTTAGTAAAAATTGAATGGCAAGCGGCCTCTTTCTGGGAGTCTTACAGTCGCATAGCGTCAGCTGTGTCGTAAGCGCTGCTTACGAGTATAGAGTATGAGAATTCAGTAGCTGCGCGCAGTATGAGAAGAGGCGGAACAATACAATAAAATATTTGTATTTTTCAGTCAAAACAGAAACATTGTATTTGGATTTTTTCCGAGTTCGTAGGTGTCTAACGAAACCACAGATACTCCTCACACGGGCGGAGGCTGGATAGTTTTCTTTCACCTTCGGCACGGTTTGGATATCGGGAATATAAGCTATTTAATATGTATTGTTTGAAGGATAAGTCAAGCGCATTCTCGGGAATGAATGGAATTAGAGTAAATTTCTCCCAAAACTCAAACGCGTTTTTTAAACACATTTTAAAATGCATATAATCCGCAAATGTTTATTGTTTAAATGTTTAATCTGCACATTTATGATTAGACCCCCCTCATGCGGGAGCCAATCGTACTTCATTATATCTTCATGAGCTTACTTCATAGCAATATTTTTAATCGTTCGAAACACCGAGAGGTGCTACAGCTGAACAATTCGTTCAGAATTATAATCGGTTATAAGGACAGAAACTAAACGAAAAAAGAAAAATACGAGAAAAATAAGCATTACGATAAGTAAGCCAAGCAGACAAGAAGAGAATGGAAAGATAAATAAAAGAGTAGGCACGACAAGCGGAAGAGAAGAGTGGAATAAGTAAAACGGCAACCGTCGAGAGGAAGTGTTTCGCAGAACAGGTGAACAGCCTTGGGAAACTTCAGACAAACGATTCTTTCAGCTGCCCTCGACACGATGTCGTGCCACCATCGGCCCTTATCTGCTTTGTTCTTCATCCACCCCCACGAAGAGATGTTCGGAAAAGTACATGCAAAAACAAGAAAACGTGACCGCCGGCCGAGAATCGAAAATAGCAACAAAGCGCCGCCTCTCGCGCCTTTCACTCGCGAAGGTTGATGTCACGGTGACATCAGAGTTTCGGATGATGGCACTCCCTGACGTCACGGGAAAGGCGTTGCTGGCGGCGCGCGCGATGGCGCGGAAGAACAAAATAAAGAAAAACGAAAAAAAATGTAAATTTACCCAATTGCCGCTTTCATTTCGTTTCGAATTGTGTTAAAAAATGTTTTGGATCAGGGAATCCCAAAGAATACATTTCTAAATGAAAGATCGAACATGAGGAATGGTAACTGAAGGAAAGTGATTATCGAATGGTATTCAATTTTACATAATTGATCATGTTTACTCAAAATTTTGCAAATTAATATAAAATGTTCACATTCGTCTCATAGGAAAATGTAACAATTCTAAATGTTTGATACTTGAAAAGATGCCATGTGTCCACTAGTTGAAAGCAATCTAAGGTACATCATTTCGTATGTTTAAATATTACAGTAACTACAAAATAATCGTTTGGGCGTAATGGCTACGGTGTATTCGTCCACGAGGTCCAGGATTGGTTGATCTCGAATAAATTAATCTAAATGCTTCGAAAGTGAACACCACAGAAGGTACCTATTGAAGGTTCGACATAATTGAGTGTACCATGCAGTTCCAAGAAAAGAAAAAAAAGTGGTCTATGTAGAAGTTGCACGATGCAAACATATTGGTTCCAGTGTAGTACCCACTCAAAACCCTTTGAATTGTGACGTTCTCCTTTCATTTTGTCCCACAGTGCTGCGCGTTGCGGCGTGGTGTGGCGTTGATGAGCCAACGAATCCCCCGGGCGATCTCGCGCGTCCAGGAGTCAAGGATGGCCGCGGGTGACGGCGGCGGTGGCGGTGGCGCTGTCCCCCGGCGGCGTAGGAGCCCAGCGGGTGACCTCCGATTACCCTCAAGCACATGCCGGCTAAAGACGAAGAGGGCACTTTAATTAATTTCGACGCGTATTTACGAGTCTCGAGGCCGTGTACAGACGATACTAATTAGTCCCTGGGGCGGCGGGCAAGCAGGCAGGAAGGCAAGGATATTCTATTTGCGCATACGATTCTGCATGCCATTCCCTTTGTGCCAGTTCTCTGATGACACTTGTTTATAAGAACAGATGGTATTGAATCTCGTATTTGTTACGGTTACCTAATGGAGGTATGATTTTGCACTTCCTTTGTCCTCTCAGTTTTCTTTCATTTGTTTTGTCTTCTTTCTCTTGATATTTTGTTTTTCTCTGATCCTACTTCGGACCTTCCTCGTGAGAGAATCATTATTATCAACGTTCTCTATCCTCTCTTTTCACTTTCCTTCTTTTCTTTACCTAATGATTTCCATGGTCACTGGCGAACAGTAATGTGGTGTAATGTATTCCATTACTTTTAATATTTTATATTGCTTGCAACCAAATTTTAGTGACTTCGCCCCTTATCAAAGAGTGGCTGAAAGTGGACACTTTTGTGCAATTCTTTAATTTATTTCCGCTATTTAATTTCCTCTAATTGTCAATATAATTTGTGATTTTTATTATTCACTAGCGGAACCCGACACACGTTGTCCTGCTCTTCATCTCTCTCCCTCTTTCTCCTTCCATCTCTCTTCGTCTCTCCCTGTCTCTGTCAGTCCCTGTTTCTCTCTCTGTCTGTCCCTGTTTCTGTCGCTGTCTCGAGCCCTGTCCCTGTCTGTGTCTGTCTGTCTGTCTCTGCCTGTCTGTGACTATCTGTTTCGCCCCGACGTCCGTATGTCGATTAGTTGATTAGGTGTCGTTGAATTCACTTTTATTAGTATAGAAATACAAATTTGAACTACTCGAATGAGATGAGAGGAATTTCCTTATTGTTGTATTTCCCATAGTCGATTTCTTCCAACTATCAAATGTCTTTTCGAGATCAATTAATGCAATATAAATTGGTAAATTAAATTAGCATCGCTTCTCTAACAATTCGTTTTGTTTCACTTCCTCTTTCAGCATAAGACGCATCATAAGCAACAAATAAACCTTTTGTCGATCGTGTATATTACACCTGCAATTCAATCACGTTACTAAATGGTTGAGGCACGCCCCAAGTGATGAAATGGAGAACAGAGAGATTAGGCCATTACAATACAATAGAGGAGTTGCACATTTATATAAATATCGATAATGACTACCCAAACAACATATTGATAGTTTTGTGAAATTCGTTTTTCAGTAGAATTTTGGATTATGATATACACCATTTTAAAAATATAAAATATTGAACTCGTGCATAAACGTCATAACTCGATTTGCGTTCGCTCTCCACAGCAGCTTGCGAATTCTCTTCGCTGTGATAGCCACGAGTACAGATTGCTGTTTATATTTTTTGTTTTGCACGGTCCCAGCTTTGTAAGCTACAGAGCACGGTCGCAGGTTTTATAAGCTAACAGAGTGATGGATCCGGAAGCATATAAAAAAAGGTTACAAAATACAGGAGTGTTTTATTTCAAAGCAAAAGCAATTATAAAAACTCCATCCAAATTCTCCAACTCCTCATCCAACTAATCCTTTCTTCAAGAGTCAAGGGATAATAACTGTGGTATAAAGCGAACAAAACATCGTCTATATCGCTGTATATACTTTGACTATTGTAAATATCTAACTCAAATAATAATGCTCACATTAATCCTTTTTTCCAAGAGAGCAGAAAACTGGATTTTAGATCAAACGCCGTGGTTTAGTAGTGCTAAAACAGAACATACTATCTTGCATTATTTACAAATTTTGAAAATTCAGCTGAATTATTTACAACTTTTGCAATTTTCGAAAACAGTGCAACGAAAATCGGATACGTATTTAAAGGATACTCTGCTATATCTGAAAAAAATTGAAGAAAACATTTAGATCTTTATTTGAGAAAATTTTGAAGATGTCATGTGACTTTGCGTAAAGTACATTCCAATTAAAATCCAAATCCAAAATTAAAATACATAATTTAAATCCAAGGGTCCGCACGCTAGATAAATCGAAATATATAAGTTTTGATGAAAATTCTGGCTACGATTTACCCGTTAGTATTAATCACAGACAAACCGACGGACTGACAAACGGTTTGCCGTAAATGAATAATTCAGTATAAAGGACCCAAAAAACGTGGATTCTACATAAAGAATTAGAGGAAGTTATTTACAAGTAGGAACAACAATTCACCACTTTTTTGTAATAGGGACTCAAAAAAGACGTTCTGACGCAAAAGCGCAGTTATTTTCTGCAGCATTACTCTACTTTCTCTATACTATGAACAGCAAGTAGTATGCGAGAGAGTTGAAAACAAAATCAGATGTTCAAAGGTGCAAATAATACGCAGTATGTGAACACAGACATCACATTACCTCCTTGCCAGGGATATAAGTAACCCATGTCAGGTGCCTCGATTATGATTTCCCCATTCTTAATTGTTCAAGTGAAGGAAACCAAATGAACTAAATTAAACAATACAACATTCTGGAGTGCACTGTGGATTCATTCAGACTCTTGCACAAGCGAAGATGTTTTCGTTTCACTCAACAATTTTTCTAGCTTAGTTCTGAATGTCCTTTGGAGAAAATTGCTAATTCGCACCATGAACGATTCTTGATGGACTAAATCCGTCAACAGGCAGTCAGTTGTGAACGAAAAACTGAATGAGTGATGACTATGTGACATTAAAACTTCTTCCAAGCCCACATTGAGTTCTGGTGAAACTGGCCCTTGTACAGTGCTTACGGGGTTATTACGGCGGTATACTTGAAAGTAAATAATGGCACTCCGAATATTAAAGAATATTATCTGATAAACAGTTAGATGTATGGTTATGTGAACGAAAGCTTTACAATAATCATTGCTTAGTATCATCAATGATCAGTAAAAACCGACATACCTCTGAAGGTTCTGGCCTCTCAATTTCATACTACTGGCTCATTTAAACACTTGTCACCTAGACAAAAAAAGCGAGCGATTAACAGTCCCTTTACTTCTCGTCATATTTTTTTTCTCCTTTAACATATCCACTCAACATCGCGTCTTGGTAAAGAAATATCCGTCTATCACTCAAATACGACCGAAATCCATTACAGCGACGTTTAATCGGCCTCCCAGAGTTGCGACTGTCAATGATTATCTTGGGATCCGCGGGACACTGGTTTCTGCATTATTTCATGTCAATTTTAGCCCAAAATACGAAGCTCTAATTTGGGTTGTGTTTTTATGGTTTAAAATGTATTTAAAATATGCAGTAAGAATTTGCGTGAATATACAGTGTCCCTATTAGAGGCTTGAGCTTTATTTGCTACATTTTGTATTTATAATTTTTCGTATCGTACAAAGAAATATTCTAAAAAACATCCATTATCTAAATGATATTCCTTCGCACCATGTTTTAAACCTACGTAAGAATTCATGTTTTTCAATTTCTTGGCGTGTTTCTTCTTCTTAATAGTGTTTCACGAAATTTTTGTGATGAATCACCGTAGCCTTTCACTTGTGGCCTTGTTCTGTGCCTGAGATCAGCAGTGAATAAAAGATTCATAGTTGCAACGAAGATGCAATCCGAACCTTGAAAATTTGTCACTTTCCTCGCATATACACTTGCCTCCAGCCTTACCGGTAGCTCTTTTGCTTATTTCGCAATCCAGACACCAACGTACGTAGTAAGTTATTTTTGAATTACTATGCAATTCCTCACCTCATCTTCCGGTTTCACGTTGCTTATATGACTATCATCTCTGAACAGAGGTCGAAAGATATATCGTCATCAAAGCGTACCACTTCATAGTATCGTCGTTTCGTTCACTTTCACGTCATTAATTATTTATTCATTTACATTATGTACGTCAGGTACTAAAGAAAGAATTAATTGAAACTCTTTCCTTACCGGAAGCATGATATTTCAACATAAAAGCGAAAGCTTTGAAAAGTGAGAGTTAGAGAAAAATCCTTGAAAGATGAATACAGTGTCATGGATCATAAGCGCCATTCCTTTTAAAGATGGTCGTTATGAGATTTTTGATGTATTTCGCCGTACCTAAATAAATATGATTTTCGCCATTTCAGCTGCACGCCTTCGTCATTTTATTACCTCGCACTTTCCTTCTCATCACGACCTTTTTCTCTTTGTTGTTTTATGAAATATATTTTTGTATCACCTTGCAAAGCCATCCCTCATTTACCCAGTCTTTTTTTCGTGCGAATCTAATTTACGAGTAGTCTTTAGGGTTTCCTTCCCATTAAAATAAAATGGAAGGTAAAACAAGAATAACGATGTTTTGACTTTAATAACGCTCAGGTAAAGATTTTGACAAATTCCAACTACCCTATCTGTTCACAAGATTACACCACAAGTAACCAATCACAGAATATATCATACTGCTATTAATACGAGGGCGTACAAAAAGTAATAAGAATTATCGCGTACAATTAATCGTGTTGCTTCACCCACTTATTGGTACGTTGGTAGTTATCATCACATCCCATTGTCACACTGCTGGATCAATGTTTTATTTCAGCGGAAGAGGCATGGATGCTGGAATAGAAGAAATCGACAGTGAAACCACATTCGTATGGGACTCAAAGTTTCATGAGGAAGGAGTGGCGATCCTGCATTGTATTGTTACAGGGAATTACACGGAATGGGTGCATCGTGTCGTATTAAAAACAAAGCAAGTATTTGTGCCATAGAAATACACATCACCTACCACCCTTTCAGAAATTCAAAATTATTCAAGGACCACATATTTTAGGACCACACGGGCGGGGACCAGACGTGCCAAAGCTTGAATTCCTCAGCAAGGGAGACACGGTAAATGCTGCCAGTTACGGTCACAAACAGGAGCACTTGCGAAAAGCAACGCGAAATCGCAATCGCAATTTCCAAAACGATTAAAATCGTGCCCTTGAGAAAAAAAGCGTTTAAACAAAATTCAAAATTGTCCACATTTCACACATAATGAAGCGAAAACTACTCAAATGTTCGAAAAATTGTACTTGAACTTTCAAAATCTATCCCTAAGGAACACATTTAATTAGGGAAAAATATTTCCTCAGTATTTTGGTTGTAGAAACATGTCGAAAAAAATTGAATTTTTCAATTTTCGAAAAATTAGATTTTTCAACCAATTCTTTTAAACGTCCTTTAGACTATCCAGCAACCAAATAGATGGCGGCATTTTTTTAAACATTGAAAATATCTCCGGTGTTTTATGTAAAGAACCCCTGAAAATTAAAACATCGGTTTCAAATTCAAGAGGTCGCGACATCAGCCAGATCGATCAAGGAATATCAATTTTGGAGAAAATCAGCAGAACAGTTTCGCCGCTAGCGTTGTTTATAGACGGACGGACAGACAGACATATGTTTTGCCATTAATCGATTTTTCAGCATCAAGGACCCATAAAACAGGTATTCTGGCTACACCACGTGTTAGATGATTTTTTTCTAAATTTAGCAACTGAATTTATCCACTATTTCGTTACCAGGGCCCTGTAGTAAAAGTTTTTCTGCCGGAAATTCGCCTTTTTTCGAAAAGCATTACACATTTTTGATCTTCTTAAGAAATTTCTTCTTAAGGGCGAGAAAATAAAGATTCCCTCCCCCCCTAATCCATAAACTGAATTCATATATCCATGCATCAGAAATGACGAATAGCGTTAAATTTGGATTACAGATAAATACATTTATTTCTTTGGAATACAAAATAATGGCTAATTAATTTGGGCCTGGGGCAAGTTGCCCCAGCTGCCCCTCCTCCCTTCTGGTCGCCCCTGGTGAGGCTCTTAAAGTTGCCCAAAAATGTTACCAGAGAGCTCCAACAAGGACTGCGCACAGGGACGGGACGACATTGGGCGAACGCTATGCGCAGAAAATTATGTTTGGCGCTAACAAGTTAAAAAAAGAAGAAAAATTAGGGTAAGAAATAAAATGTTTTATTATGTAAGGCTACGGGGTGCGTTTCAAAATTTTTAGGCCCCCCTCAGACCATTCCCTGTGCACATACTCTTGCTTCTTTTAAGCGGCGAATCGGTTGTTGCACAATGACCATCCATACCAAGCGTGATTTGTTGCAGTACTTCTGGTAGGAAGTTGACAATCTTGTTTCCCCAACCCAATGTTTTCGAGTTTTTAAATTCTACCTAAGAAATGTACCCCCTACTTGTTTTAATGTTCATGCTTTGTAATTAGCCGGTATATTTTCTTTCACGGCAATCAAGGCTTCAAGACAATTTACTCATCAGTTGATATTATCCATAACGGAAATCAAAACAAACAAAAAACAACAAAAAAAGCTGTAACGGACTAAAACGGAATCTTTGAAGGTTACGGTTTTTTGAGAGGTACCTCCCACCTCCATTCCAGACTCTTCAATTACACTTGAGATTACATTTTCCACGCTTTAATGAGTTTCTACAAAATAATATAATTCTAAAACCCGTGCGTCCTTCAGGAAGCTTCAAAATTCTGTACATCACTTCTTAAGGATGGCGTGCCTCGATCGTATCAATATTATACTGCGTACGGGTCTGTTCCTTTTTCGCAATACCGATGGGTCATCGATAATTCCCTTTATGTCTTAAAAAAGCGCTGGTTTAGTGTTGAAATCCTTGACCTCTCATAAGTACACCAACACAGACTGCTTATTCAAGGATACAATTTAGTGAATTCAAGAACTCAACTAAAGCTTTCTGACTTAAAAGATTTAACAATTGGGCCTGGTTTCTACAAAAATGTATCATTTGTGAATTAATGAATGTAAATGTGAATGTACAAGTATGTCCGATTGTATGTATATCAAATGCCGTTTGCATGTGTTAGCCTGAACGTGGAATCTATTTGAAATTATTGTTTGCACATTTATAGACTATTTTTATATTTCCGAATGCTGTCATCGCGCAGCATATACACAATTGTACAATTGTTTTCGTTCTATTGTCACGTTTTTTTTAGTATTCAATTGACACTTCTTCGCGACATTTCTAGCGCTGATTTCTACAATTATAACAAATCATTTTTGTTTCTTGATTTGTACTTCTCTGCACCAACTTCCGCCTGGATGCCTGTAAGAAAACGACCAATGGAAGCAGCCAGGCTCTAGTATTCCAATGCAGCCAACCAACGGATTAGCAGGTGTACAAATGGGTCGTCCATAATTTACGTAGCGCTACAGAGGGGGTGGTAAGGATTTGATGTAACGTTACACAGGGTTAAAATATAGATATTGATGTTAGTTAAGTGTTACGTAGAGCAGACATTAAAAATAAACATTTGCAGAAATACTTTCTTTTATTCTGTTTATATTAAAATATCAAATACTAACAAATTAATGTTTTAACATAAATAATTTAAGTTATGATGTAAAATTTGTTAAAATAAATATATTTTTCCATCTATGGTGTGTTGATTGAATCTGTTAGATTACAAAGAAAATATTCAATATTGATGTATAGCCTAGTGTAGAGTCCAATTGAATTGGCACGGTATATTCTCGCCCCCGGGCGAGAATCATACTCTAATTCTCTATACTCTATCTATTCTCTATCTGCCTGGATACGTCATCTATGTACTACGAACGTCGTGCGTACAGAATCTCAGACATTTTTTGCCTAAGCGTCATTCCTTCACTCAAAAATTGTTGCCCATCTTGTTACATGCAGTTAGCATCGCGAACCAATTCTGACTTTTATTATTATAAATTTTAAAATACTACACAAATAAAATTAATATAAATTGTTTAAAGGACCGTCCATAAATTACAAAACGCAAATTTGGAGTAATTTGAATACCCCTTCTCCCCCTGTAACGTATTTGAATCGCGCGATTGAACCCCCCTAAATATTTACGTAACGCTTTCGACTCCTCCCTCTAGGTAAATGCAAGAAGTGAAATAAAGTATAGCTCTGTACAAAACTGTATTCATTTTATATGTGAATATTATAATTTATGATAATTAAAGTCGGAATTAGTTGTCGATGCTGACTGCATATACCAATAAAATTGGGGACACAATTTGAATAAAGGACGCACAGGTAGGAAACTTTGTGATCACAAGCCATGCACACACCGCCGTTCTGGATGGAGCATGGGCGAGAGTCTACTGCGCCAATTTAATTGTATTCTACAAAATACTGGAGATCAGTTTTGAATATTTTCTTGGTAATCTTACAGATTCAAAATAAAATTGATGAAAAAAATATTTGAATAAAAAACATTATTGTAATAACTTCTAATGTCTAAATTCTTTATGTTTTAAAACAAATTAATTAGATAATATTTTAATGTTTTAGGATAAGACTAAAAAAGGGAAGTATCTCAACAAATGTTAAAAAATGTAATAAAATATTAATGTTACGTAACACTAATTCAACACTCCTTGCCCCTGTGTAACGCAGCGAAATTCTCACTTAAACCCCCTCCCCTCTTTAGCGTTACGTACTTTTTGGATAACCACTTACTGTTACGTAATTTACTTTTACTAATTGTAATTGGGAAAGGGGGGTTGTCGCAAGCATGAGATAAATATTTGCGGGGCGGTGTCAAGCGCGCGTTAAAGGGGTGAGTGGCTGAGATAGTATTCGAAATTTACCAAATTTGCTTTACGAAATTTATCGAGACGCCCCCAAAATCTTCTACCATCAGGACTTCAAATCTTGCGACCATCCGTTCCACGAAGCTTCAATTGCGCACTACCAACTTCGTACTCTGACGCTTCATTTACTGCATCATCAATAGCAGGACGTTTCCTGCAATCACGCTTCATCGGAGCCGGTAGGAATCACTGAATGCTCACGGAGCTTCTGACTAACCGGCCACACGCACTCTTCCGGTCGGCCAGCGTTCGCGGCGCGGCGTCGGGCCTCGCTCACGTCACTCGCTGCCCGCGGCGCTGCCTCCGCCGCCACCGCCCCCGTCGCCATCGCCCCCGCCACCGCCGTCGCTGCGTGTGCTGGCGCGGCCGCAGCAGTTTGGGCCTCATCGAGAGGGAATGTCATCCGGCTGGGAGCACGCACACCCTTGACCTGTGGCCGCGGGGAGGGTGGGGGAGGATAGTTTCGTGCGCGCGTCCGACGGCGGCGGCTCATCGCCGACGCATCGTTGTCGTCCCCGCCGCCGCAGTCTCAATGACGCGCATAGGCGCCTCCGGCTGTTTCCTTCGTCCTTTTATTCCTTGTTCCTTATGGTACGATATCTTGCGATATTTACAACGGGTACCAATGAATCAAGGCCAAAACAAGAGTTAGAAGAACATGTCAGACATGTAAACCGAATTCATTGGTGAAACATTCTCCTTTATATGTAGGTTTATTTGTATGTAATTACATAGCATGGGCGTTAGAGATGAATACCCGGTAAGGTATCCGCTTCTCTGCATCAATAAATTCTCTCAACAACGCAGCAAAGATGGCATGTTGATGTAAATAACGAACGATGAAAGTATGAGATGTTGGAGCGATGGCATAACAAGAGAGAGGTTATGTAAGTATTCCGTAAAACGCTGGAACTTGCCCTTTTTTGGTCAGTATTAATTACACACGGTGTGGTAGGGATTTAAACCCTTGTAAAGGGATCCGTGGTGATGGAAAAACGAAGGCCATGACGTCATAGCTCGGGAAATCTGAGTTTATTTCAGTTCTCGAATTCCGTAACTTTCTTCTTTGCTCCAGTGGATCTTCAATATTATTTTCATGAAGTCTTCTGCCAGACAAAATCCAATCCAAGGGAGCGACCTTGAGCTCAGAAACCTATGAATGCAAGACTTCAGCGCGGAATCCGTCATTTCGTATCCATTGAGATCTCTTGAACTGCCTTTACCGTGAGCACGTACAGGTTGTTTCAAGTCCAACATCTCTTCACCACATGGATGTGAGCTTTACACATAATAAAACATTTTTAAATATATATTTAAAATACGAAAACAGTATATTAGGTTATAGAATTAATATTGTTTTTGAAGGCTTCTGCGACTAGTCATGAGACTAGTCCTTGGCTTTCCGGGTGACGCCGCATCGAAGGTTGTTATGCCGACGTTCGACCATCTTATCGTGGTCTTCCTCAGGGCTGAAATACCAGCAGTCAGCCCTGAGGAAGACCACGATAAGATGGACCAAAGGTAGCTGCGACACCCGGACAACCAATACCATTCTCGAGATTGCTAATTTTAATATATTAAATGATTTCTATGAATGACCCGACCCGACGCAATCGCATGCATTCCCTAATGATTATTACTGTGCGTCAACAGATCTCGAGGATATTAATAATTACTAATTTATCATATTAAATTGCGTATGTATAGCACTGCTTTAGGCGAATTTTTTTTTAAATGAGGCTGTCTGAATTATGGGACAAAAAACAAACAAACAGAACATTAAAAACATGAATTTTTTTCTTACTCTACATGCTCTTTAAACGATTAAAACTGTGAAATAAGAAAATATTAACATTACATCTTAATTGTCTAGAATTAATTTGCTGATCTCTCACTAAGTGCACATTTATAGCATTAATTGCAAAATTCAATATGATTTTTTGACCTTAGAAATGTCGATTTGTAATGATTTGAAATGTCGGAGATTTGTATTGGACGCGTGAACTGATCGATACTTGACCAGCTCATTGAATGTGCTTTGACGGCTTTTGCGGGTTATATGGATTCTCAGAAATTAATTTTCCTGTAAAAATTACAAAGGTATAAAAGAAAACAAAACAGTGTCCAAAACATTGTGAATGCGTAAAAGACGCAGGAGCGAAAATTACCGTATTTTTGGAAAATTACCGTAAAATTGAGTATTTTTTAGAATATTCACGATGAACATTATTCCAAATAAGACCTCCATTTTCTGTGGAATCTTGGCTTCTGATAATAGTCGGATCAGATCACTACGTCTTACACAGCTAGGTGTCCACCCCTGCAAAAGCCTTCTGATCGAATCTCACGAGAGTGTTATGAATACACCGTGAAATGTGAGCACAATAAGGGTAAAATCATAGTTCAAACGTTAATTTAAATAACTCACTTTGAGATGTAAATGCCCAACGACATTTCACGCAAAATTGTGGGTATGCTGCCATAAATTAATTGTACATCAACAACCATACCAAGAGGATTGTCTAAGAAATCTGCTTTACTTGGCCGATTTGACGATGACGCGTTGAAGGCGTGTTTAGGTCTATAGAATTACTGACTGGTGCCGCTGTGTTCGTGTCACCACATGCTAATTACTTGCATTCGTTTGCGAGTCGCGATAGATTAGCAGAGGCCAATAAGAGCATGATATGCAAGGCTTTTAAGCTATTTTTGGCAAATATTATATATCATACACAAGATAAACATAAAATATGTTTTATACAAAGATAAATGGAAACAAGATTTACGTACTAAATTAATAAGGTTTCAAATTTAACCAAAAACTTCACTTCCTTATGTACTTTCTATTTCAGTAAAGTATAATTAATTTATAACTCAAAGGAATGAATTATACAAATCAATTTTAAAGAACGTAATACTCATTGAGAAAAATAGCGTTAAGAATATCAAGGCCAAATTAATGGCCAGTGCTACTATGCCTCACATGCAGAATTAAAATGAAGCAATGATGAGAGAAGACTCTCTCAAATACCGGATTCGTAATTTCGAACCAAACAAAAACCTTTAAACATACCAAAGAAAATCTACGAATTGTTCAGTTAGGAAAACTCCTGATCATTCAAAATTAAAAATTCGAAAAAGCAAGTAAGACACTCTTTAATAATGATGGTTTGTGCCTATGAGAGAGAAGGCGGGAGAGAGACTCAAACTCACTATCCGAGATTAACATATATGTGAATGTTTAAATCTATCCCTTGAATTTCAAGGCCAACTACTTGGTAAATGATGATCACATACGCGTTAGTCGTCTACGTGGTTCTTCATAAACATAATAGGAAAAAGATACTTGCACAAGAACATCTTCAGAAGTACTTAACAAGAAGCATGAAGCTCGAACCCAAGAAAGTTAAATTGCACCAATAAACTGAGTATGCATACGTCAGGAGATAAACGTCCTTCGGGCTGGGAGCCACGTACTGACAATACTGGAGAGGGGCGTAAGTCTTCTTTTTTCACCTCTAGGACTCAATTTCATATATTCTTTAGTTTCAAATTCTGGACCTAATTTATTTTAAATTACTCCTTCTAATTCAGAAATAAGAGGGAAAGCTAGTTTCCCCAATTTATAGTCGGGAGCATTAGAGTTTGTCCAGCTAAGGTGGGTCCCTGAATTCCGGGGAATTCGTCAACAACCTGACGTGGAGGTCGGTGCCGGATCTCAGCATCCAGCAAGGAGAGGAACACCGCCTTTTCCGGTATAAAAAACATCGACTTCACTAAGGGGAACATAGCAGTTGAGTGTCCGAAAACATCTACCAGCCCAGTTCACCCGCGTTGATTCGCCCTGACATTATCTCCGTCTCGTTGGCCGAGTCCCCGATTCCGCGTGATTGTCACGTACTCGCCTCATGCGATTTCCTGAGCGCGTGCGTGGCCGCATTTACGTCGTCCCAGAACACAAGCGCTGCGTATTCTGCGTCCGAGGGCCAGCCGCGGGCCGAGGAGCAGACTCGGCCTGGGGCCTTACGCAGACGAGCGGGCGCGTTTGTGGACCGGGGGGGGGCCGTTTTTTTGTGTGGGTGGAAAGGGTTTTTGTCCAAAAAAAAAAAAAAAACCGGGGACTAACGCGCGAGCCGCGCGGCCCCCTTCGTTAACCTCAAAGGCAAACAGGCAACGCGAGCCGCCATTACTGGGAATGTTTGCCGGGAATGGGTCAAACGCGACGCGGCCGCGTTCAGCACTCCGGCCCACGTGCGCCGCATGCTCCCGAATTTCTGCTGAATTTGGTTTCGAGGAACAGTTAGCGCAGCTACTGTTTGCGCGTGAATGAAAAAACAAACTACATATTTTTTTTATAAACGTACCTCTTAGGGAAAAAAATTTCCACTAGGCATATTTTTTGCATTCCATTAGTAGCTGGATGTTCAGGAACACTAACAATGACTAAACTGTGACGGGTCACCTAATAATATTCAAATATTGTTTACTGCAATTTCCCCCAAAATATATTATATATTTTTAATTTAATTAAATTTAAAAATTGAAAATAAATTAAAATTAAAAATTATTTTGTGAATCGTTAATAAAATACTTAACAATGCCATTAACGCATTATGAAGTAACTTATATACAATAAAATAAAACGTAGACACATTCTATGTCGTTCGTATATTTACTCATTTACTTTGTTTTAAATATGAACTCAACATTTTAAAAATATTATTTACTAATTTTGTGTCTAAACGTGAAGACATCCATGCTGCTCACACTTTATCCCTTTTTTTGTTATTTAAGGTCGCATCAACATCTAGGTCATTAGCGACTACTATTGCATTTAAAGCAATGGTAACTGTGAAGATGACATGATGTAGTGATGATCGAGCGGCAAAGGACGAATACATATACAACCACTCCCAAGGCAGGACTCGTACCCGCGATCCTTCGATCCGAGATCACTACGGCACTACTGCTTTAACATTATTGCCTTAGCGATCTCGGACACCGGGCCGATCTTTTTATCGTTGGATGTAGTGCTTGCTACAACTTTTGCACGAAGAGCAGCCCCGAAAAAAAGGCCAGCAGGAGGGTTGCAATTCAAAATGTTACCACAAAATGTATTAACAAAATTTAGTTTAATGCAATTCGCAATGAGTTTAGGTGAAATTATTATAGGTCGACAATGGAACAGTGGCGGGCACGGCGGAGCGAGCGGACAGGGTGACTGAGCAGTAACTAAATCCCCATGCAACGCCGGGGCTGGATTTGCAGGCTCAGCAGCGAAACTCAGACGGTCAGTACGTTTTAGAACGTCCACGACAACTTATAATTATATGCTAATCAGTAAGTTTGCAGCCCAGCGTCAAAATTAATAAATGTAATCTTGACTCAATGAGCAAAAACATCAAGTGGCTCTGGGCCTAGCAAGTAGGTTTTTCAATTTTTTCACTTGTCTTTGTGGAAAATACGTAGTTAAAACAAGCAAGAATGTGAGAAGCAGTTAAATAAAACATATTAATGTTATGTTCTCCTTAATTTTGAGCAATGACTCGGGACAAATATTACAATATCTGTATCAGTATTCTCGGGCTCGAATTACCGTAATTTGTCTTCTACAATTTGGAAAAAAAATAGGAAAATAAATATTTCATGAGGATTAACACTTTCATTTTGAAGTCTAATATAAAAGGAATCTTGAATGGAAAGCTGATTATTTGGTTACTGGCATAAAGACTTACCTGGACATCAAGGTTAGAGACGTCCGCGATTTTCACAGACGTTAATTTCAGGTTACGAGGAAAAGAAGCTTCTGGTCACGAATGTACGATCTCAACAAAAAACAGCAAAATAAAGTAAAAACGTCTCCAGGTATTTTCGTTGTGTTATTTGATACTACCACGAGTAACGTAACTACTCCGAGGAAATAATCGTATTTTAAGAATCAAATTATCGGACTCAAGTTCCGTGGATTTTCTCTCTCCTAGAAGTGTTCAAAGACTCAGAAGAAATCAATTCATGTCTCTTGTTTTCGCTCATTTCACTCTCAAAAGGATTCTACTAACTCTAAAGAAAACCCCTTGTTAAGAGTAACTTATTGCGTACTCTATAAGCAGAGGAAAAGTATTAGAATCGGCCCAAAAATTCGAAAACTAGATTTCAATGTTAAAATCCGTTTTGAGGGCGCGGAGACGGAAAAAGTGGTATTTATAATGACGCCTGAATGGATGCAAATGTGTGTTGGTCACCCATAACTCTATAAGATTAGTTTTTGATGCCTAATTTGATATATGTCGGTGTAAGGTTTATTAATGCTACATCAAAGAGGAATAAAATTGGTGCAGAAGAGTATACACGTAATTTTGTACTAAAACAGAGTACAAAATTGTAAAAATTGCATATTTAACATAAACTACTGAAGATGAGACACTTGAAATTCAAGTGTTTCCGACCGCAGTTCCCACCAAACCTATTTCTTGTACCATCAGACTTAAATATTTTTTAATTGGTCGGGATTTTATACCATTTAAATCAAAGGGACAAAATGGAAAATTC
The DNA here is from genome assembly GCA_017312745.1 of Gryllus bimaculatus. Taxonomy (NCBI): domain Eukaryota; kingdom Metazoa; phylum Arthropoda; class Insecta; order Orthoptera; family Gryllidae; genus Gryllus; species Gryllus bimaculatus. The sequence goes on from BOPP01000095.1 coordinate 1,102,168, forward strand.
ATTGTCAAGATAAGGAAATTTTTAGAAAAATACGTGGCATATCAAAAGGAAAAAGCTCTCACGGTCACAATTTATCCCAAAGTTCATTCATTGAATCACTGGGGTATGCTGCTGGGAAATGAGGGAACTAATACTTATTTCACTTCTTCACATTTTCTCACTGCTTCTCTAAACAATTTACACAACTGGTTGACAATGGTATTCATGAAAAAATTAAAGTCAGTGAAATCTTATCCTCAGCGGGTCGAACTTGTACATCGAATTTCAATTGCCTAGCATCCAAGAGCATCAATGGACGAAGAAATGAAATTCACTAGTTGAGATGCATTGTCTGCAGCCAGGATGATGACATCTCCGGTAGCATCGTAATAAAGATGTAAAACAATCGTATAAAAATAAAAATATAGAGTGAAGTAAACGGCCATTGCTGAGTTGATAAATGTCTACATTTTTTGAGGAATTGCTTCTCGCAAATGCTCTTTCGTAAGCGACTTAAATATCTGACCTGAACTGTCTTCTTTGAAAATAATTCAGTTTGAAAAAGTGTCCGTATGGTTCCAATAAGCCATTACCGTAATTTTCTTAGCGGATGAGACAATGTTAAATTTGAGAACGATGCATTCTACAACAAGAACACTTCCTTCGTCTCCAGTTTCGAATAAAGCGCCCATGTTTTAGTTCCTCTAAAGAGACGATTCATGCGTGGTACCCTGTTGGGACGTGGTTTCACAAATTTGAGTCCCGATTTCTTCCAAGTTAATGAAGATATCGCGGTCTGTTGGTGGAACTAGTGTTTGGTGAAGCTGCGTGATTATAATGTAAAGTAATGAAACAAATACTTACATTCCCAAAATACGTATCAGTGTATGAAGCTGCAAATTAAATTGGATCCGTGAGATCTCTTGATGTCTTACTTTCCTATTCGTCCACTTATTAACAAAACGTGCATTGCTTTAAACCATTGGCACCTACGCTTCTTATCTGTGGCATTCCCTCATGTTCACATATATCTTCTATCTTTGAGGTACGAAGGATATTATCATGCAAATACGTCACCATCGTCTCTCTAATTTACCTAAAGTGACTTCAAAAGTGGAGATACATACCCTCGCCGCTAAACCCGACAAATTGCAATCATGTTCACGAAATTTCTCGCAGGCAAAACGAATTAGAAAGTGAAAGATTGAAGGTCGCGACGCCTCGAATTTCCATTGTTTGTGCATCTCCCCTAACGACTCCCCTCCGCCGCCGCATTGTTTTTACGAATCGTCCGTCGCGTCGTATCGGCGCGGGGCGGCGCGGCGCTAAGAAGCTGTTGCATGTTTGCCGTGAGAGCGCTTGGCATACGAATGAACGAACGGCCTTCGAGACGCTTCGCCCGACCGGGGGCGATCGGAGGCGCGGTGTGAAATTAGCTCCCACTAAACGTCAGCCGATCACGCGAGTCATTATGAAATAATGGGCCCGAGGCGGCGGCGGCAGCGGAGCTTCGCGGATATACTCGGCCAAATTTAATGGCGCCGGCGTGCTGCGTATCTCGAGAGAGCGGAGAGGAGCTTTACCGACGTCCGTAACCTCCTTCGAAGAACGTCATTAATCTTGCAATGACATGGCGAGATGCCGCTGTTAGCAGTGATCGGATCTCACGGAAAAAAATTCCATTCTGTAGAGGGCCCGAAGAAATTTGACACCGTTGGTCGTGCAACGGTACGTAATCGGCCCTATTATGGGTACTCGGAAGAGCATCGAGATTGTCGTGTGCAGATGTCAGGCGGGAGATTCGAGTACCTGATGGGGGTGAAGGTAGCCCGAGCTGAAACTTATTGTTCACTCTTGGGACTTCATAATTCCCTTGATAGCAATTAGAAAACAGACAATAAATCTGTGATTGAACAAACGATTATGAGAAGTTGAAACGCAATGGATGTGAGGAATAAAAATATTTCTCCGAGACATTCAGCAGTATGCACATCCTCGTAATTGCCGTGCAGTTTTACTACAAAGTATACGGATGCTTAATACTTTCAAAAGAAGTGAACAGTAGCATTAACAATGTCTACAATGTTTTTGAAGTCATAAGCACAATATGGGAATTTACTTTTCATGCCGCGCAAAGCGTGTCCCATTTTGCCAATTTGTCGGTTCTAGAGTCAGTTATATTTAGGGGTTGAATTGCTGTATTGAAATGGTCAGCCAACTTAAGTGGCAATCACGTGCTGCTTATTTAGGAAAAGAAAGCCATAATCTCCTCTTTGGAGCATGATTAATCTCTCATGGCGACATGCCGCAGTGAGCGATGTTCGGTTATTCCACAAAAATCATTATTTGCCGGCATCAAAGAAATTTGACATCGTTTATCACATCACGAGGCTCTGAAGAAAATTCCTCGGAGGCAACCAATCATTCATTTACACACCATATACTAATTACCATGATGTATTACTATGAAGTATATGCTTAATGGATTTAAAGGAAGGCAAGAATAGGATAAAGAGGCGTCAGCACAGAGCCTTCAACTTCCGAACTGACAATGCATTTTCCTCCTTCGATCTATCAGCCTCAGTGTCGAAGGTTTTGCGCTTTAATTGTTGCACGGACTGTGTTGAAATCAGAGTTGACAGTCTCTAAATGTTGACTCATTTAGAGGTGATTGAGCGGCGCATTTTCAAAGAGCAAGCAATGTCCGCCTCGTCATACGTCATTAATCTAGTAATGTTTGTGCGAGGTATATCAGAACAATTTAACGAAAAATTGTTGCACCCTAAGAACAAAAAGTTTTTCTTCTTCTTGCTACAAAACTCCCACAAATGTGACAAAATGTCAGGATTATTTTCACATTTTCTGAAAGGATATTATTTTAAAAGATACACATCGCGCAAATAAAGCGTCCACTCAGAAATGTGACTGCTTACTAACTTAAAACTGATAGTACTCTCAATATGAATCGATGTAAATGGAAGAAACGTATTGTTGCGTGCTACAGTGTCGCCAAACGTAACAATTTCAACAATAAATTCGATTATATTTGCTTGCCTCTAACAGACGTACCGTACTAAATATGTCTAATACATTGATTATGAAAGTAGTAATTTTGAAAAAATGGTACGTGATAGAAAATAACTGTTTGTATTTTGAAAATTGGGACGCTGTACTTTATACAGAAGCCGTATTTTGAAGGAAATCCATGAATCATGCAGACCAGAGTAAACCCTCAATAACATATCATCGAAAAACATCGGAAAGTCAATAAGAATTAGAGAAAAATTAAATGCTTTAAATTTGTATTTTACCAATTCCAGATCATCTGCAGCAATTTTAATGTTTTTGTGCTTCTGAGGAATCCCTTTAACATGTACCTCAACTACATGAAGGGAATGTTATTTTATTGGCATTTTTGCTCGTAGCCACACGCACACAGACACGCACGTACGCTCGCAATGGCTCATTGGCAATAGCCATACTGACAATGGAGTAATTATATGTTAGCAAAGAGTCATTAATGTAAATCTCAGAGGGTCTTTTCATACATTATTCACCGTTTACTTGCCCGTTGGTTTGGCAAGTTTTGGGAAATTGTTTGCAGTTAAAGGCTATTCTTTTCTGGGTAAAATCTAATAGCAATATTGCTGCATAATTTGGACGGGCTCTTTTCGAAATATGTCGTAATTTCTTTCGTGGAGACGCAATGAAATGGTGAATTGCGTCACAGTGAAATGGAGTATTGCGTCATAATGTTTCCCTCAAACGAAGTAAGTTTTCCACTTAATTATGATAAAGATGCAAAGAAAGAATTCAATAGACTCCAAGAAGGAACTACCGAAGGTACCTTATCTTTCGAAACTTTCTGTATACAAAAAACTCACGCAGATAAAGAATGACAAAGAATTATGTGACAAAGTGGAAAACAGCTGTGGAAAATATTGTTGAGCTTTACAAATCAACATTAATAAAGTAAATGGAGAAGTCCAAGACAACGTGCTTTTCCGGGAAACGGAATGATGAAGACTACAGTTTGGGTTCAGGATGTATACCTATTGATCGAAAAAATCTTCCAATTTATCCAAGTTCAACTCTTAGGAGTACTTTTTTCACAAGAAGTTGAATTGGACACACATATCGTCATATTGAAGATATTTTTGTTTATTACTTCTAGGCTGTCCGGGTGACGCCGCGTCGTTGGCAGATAGGCCAACATTTCGCCTTGTTCAAATGTCGCCAGGCTTTCTTCAGGGTAGTGACTGTGTCAGCCTAGAAGTAATGGACTCGAGCCGCGAAGCCTACGTGTACACCGATATTTTGTTTTGTCCCTTAAGCATGGTTTAGTCGCATATTGTATTAATATGAAAGTAGAGAATTTCTATAAACAATATATATATATATATATATATATATATAATATATATATAATATATCGATGAAAAGTACTACTAAGATAACTATAAAACACTGTTCCTTAACTGAAATAAATATGGGAATGGTTTCTTTAAAATAATGAGATCTTATTCAAAAAGCTTACAAAATCGTATTCCTATATTTCAATAATATTTCAATAAATATCGCAATCGAATGTTTCAAATTTACTAAATCAAGGAAATGGCGGTTATCTCACCGACGTGAGACTCTATTTCGACTCGCTAGAAGAATCAACGTAAATTTAACGAAAGTTAAATTTCCATTGATTCTTCTAGTGAGTTTTGAGATGGATCCTTATTTTACTTCTACAAAAATAACATAACAAGATATTTTGCTCCCTTTACTTAACACATATTACATAATATATACATAAGAAAACAAACATATTTATTAAAGGGCTAGTGTCCGAGGACGTTGGTCAGTACACAGCATGAAAAAATGCACCTGTTTTTTTTTTTAATTTTAGACAGGTTAGAACAATAGTTTTGGTGTTAGTCTCCGCAAACAACAATCGGTCCTTGGAGAAAGACATGTATATGCACATCATGTAAACAGTAAGTCGTGAAAAGCGTCAATATTATCATGATTACTCCAAGACTTGTGTGTGTTGTCATGTTGAATTGGTAAACACAAGATGAGTAAACTATGAATGTACACCAAGCAAGACCCGATTTAGAACATACGTGTGAAGTACGAAAGCCGCAAGTTAAACCTAATTTTTCTTCAATATTTCAAATAATACTGGAGAATGAAAATAGTTGTTCAATATTTACCTGAAGAAAAAAACGATGATATTCTTTTGAATGAGGATGCTGTTGGTTTTGCAATTTCGAAAGAAATTTATCCATGTGTACTATGTGAGCTCGAGTGTTAGCTGAAAAGGAAACAGCATAGGGATGAGTTTGCTTTTCTCAAGGATTTCGTATTCATGAGGAATTTCTTTCATGCAAAATATTTATGAGTTGACGGGTATTGTTTGCTGACCGTCATAAGAAAACTACTTCAGCCAGACGAGCAGGTCCACAACCTCAGTATTAATAAGAAGGTGCAAAGCTTAAATTATTTTTAAACGTGCTCGTGTACGTTTTGAAAATACGCTAAGTACTGGAGAAAGATAATTAATTCGATTAATTTCTCTTTATAACGATGGTTTCTAATATTCCATATTAACTGCAATAATGAAATATAACTTTTCCCCCAAATAATCAATTTATAAAAAAAGGCACTATGGACAATGATGACGCTCTATTATTGTCATAATCCCAAAAGTGTATTCATGGTAAATTTCGTAGATTCACTCCTCACTCCTAATTTAACCATGTGACATTTCGATGACAGAGACTGTGATCAAAAGTAGGATCCTATGATTTCAATTATTTTCCTATATTTATATCACTGTATTACCAAGCGGTACCATGCATAGTCAGCATTCTAAATCTTCTTAATATAACTTTTCATTTTGTACGTTATAAGAACGTATTCATCCTCTTCATATATTAGAAGGCAGTATGAAACATTGAGATAGGCAGGTATCTTCTAGATATAATAGAGATTGTTAAAGTCTCACTTTTTTACAAAGCGATCAATTCATCAAATTGAGACACAATATAAATAATTGTTGATTAGAAATGGAATTTGTCAAAGTATCAAAAGACGAATGTCATCTGAAGAAGATATCAATAAAGAGTATACAAGTATAAACACAATAATAATAAATTTATTGAGCACTCCTTTCATTTAAAACTCCTCAAATCTTTCCCAAACAAATTGCCGACAAAATACAAATGGATGTGTCAAAGAAATTACTTCAATGGGTTTATCATAGAAATATCAGTGTTTTCATGCGATTTTTTTAGGAATATCTTCTGAATGTGTTTAAAAATTGTGATGCAAAATTTTACAACAAAAAATTTATACTACGTTGTTTTGTAAATAAGAAGTAGGGATATAAGCAAAGTGTACATCAAGTTATGAAAGAAGAAGGAACATGTATATTGTCTTCATTGAAATCCGTTGTTATAAAGATGTATGTAGAGAAGTAGTTCAGACACCTGTCACACATTCTTACGGCATTGAATATGCAGAAGAATTGTTGGTGAATGAGGAGCGCATGTAACGTCACGCAACTGAGGTAGCAGCGAGATGTCAAGTGCCTATAAGCGAATCATCGCTCACCATTGACTGGAGCGTGCTGCAACCTGTTTCTTACTGTTCATTGTTACAACTTTCTAAAAGTCACCGAGAAATCCCATACGTTAGACAAACACCTGCAGTTTTGTTTACTGCGCAGCCAACTCAAAACGAACGGCTTCAAAATCAAAGAAAATCCGTCTAACCTCGTCAATCACCGTCCAAAACGAACCGACGAAAACACTCGAAACACGGAGCGCGTCCGTGGAATCATTTCACGTTCGAGGTCCCTCTCAGTTAATAACATATCATCTTCAAGAGGAAGAACACGTTAACGATAAAATTGCCCATGACGGCTGTGTCCGAATCGAAATAATAGGTTTCAATTCAACATTGCGCGGCTGAAAAAAACGAGGGGACGATCGCGGCGGTGGCGGCGGCGCCGCCGTATTCGCCCGCGTCCTTGGGTCGAGGCCGCGGAGAAGCGCGGAGCAACGCGTCGAGGAAGAGGAGGGGCGACCATCGTGAGTAATGGTCCATCCCGACATCCCCCCCGCCCCACCTGCTCCCACCAATGCGGACCGCGCGGCGGCGTCTCCCCCCGACCACCATGTTAATTATTGATGCGATGACGGAATCCCAGTAATTCCTCCGTCCCTTTTGCACAATATTTTCGCGGCGTTGGTCAATCCCAAGGCCTTCACGCGGGCGAGCATCTGGTATAAATAAAGTACATACGGCCAGGGGAGGCATTTTCTTTGTTGGGGCCTGCTAAGTGCGCACACTCGGACCTAAGTGGCTGCTGTCGCAAGCGACCCGGAAGGGAAACCATTATATACGGCACATGTCCGACTACTTTGCAAATCGTGCCCAAGTCAGCGGAGCCTACCGATGACGACAAGAAGTAGCCGCAGGTAAGAGACACCTGCGTGTGTGGCGAGCGGCAGGTGTTTGGCCGCGTGGGGAGCTTAGTGCAGCGAGTCGCGTCTGGGGAGTAGCACGAGGGCGGTCGCCGAGGCAGGCGTCCGCTGGCAGGTAGCAGAGGAGCACGCGCTGCAAGACGGAGCCGCAAGTGACACACTGTGGAGAGAGTGAGTGAATGATGGAATGTGCCGCATTGATCTGCATTGCTTGTTGCATGCGGTGTTTTCAGTTCTCAGGTCAAAAGTCGCTTTTTTTCAGAAATCTGTAGTTACTGAATTTGAAGTAGTCTCTCCAGACTACGATACTTGATAGCCCAAATCATCCAGCTATCGAATTCTCCATACATTTGTACGTGTACGTAAACTTGTACATGTTTATATTTACGTAATTAACGTGATTCTAAGCAGTGATTAGGACTAATATAGTAACTCCATTATACATACATAGATCGATTATCATCATATCATCAGTTTTACTATTTTTTGATCATTATTCTGATATATTGTATGATAAATTTATAAACCTCGAGCGCTATACCATGAGATCAGTTTTTGCTACGTGGTCTGTGTAATGGTGTTAGTGTGGTAATTTACTTCTTTTCAGAATTAAATAATTCAAATTCTCAAACAGTATTTTGTTCAATGTAAAGTATCAGAATAGAGAGATTTTTCTGTTTTGTTGAAATTTCACTTTACTGTTCGATATCTTTTATCTAAAGTAAAACAATGTATTTACTGCAAGTACATCTGGAAATGTGATTAAAGCTTAACATTCTTAGGTATCGTGCAATAACCGATAAGCTTTCTATCGCGATTTATAAGACATTTCTTCGCATATTATCGTAGTTTGATGGAACTGGTCAAAAAGGCCTAAATATGAGTAGTTCGTACAAATTTAGGTTAAACATTTCAGATACGTATGTGTCAGTCTTGGTATATATATATAATATATATTATATATATATATATATATATATATATATATATATATGTGTGTGTGTGTGTGTGTGTGTGTGAAAGTAAATTTTGTTGTTTCTTTGGGTGTTGGTGTGTCTGTGGTGAGGGCTATTAGTACGTAAGATGTCAACTGCTTCAAGGTATGTTTTAATCTCAACTGATGCTCTCGTTCATTCTGCTGAATGGCTTTATGCATATTGCTATAATCATGAATAATTGAAAGGTGAGATAAATGCAAGCCATTAATCTCTGTGAAAAATTGTTTGAATTAAATTGTGTAAAAAAAGCGTTTTTTGGTAATGCATTGTTGCACATTAATTTCGCGAAACGAAATAATATAACACATCAAAATATAGAACCGTGTTCCCATTTTTCATTTTCCAAGAACTGTTTCAAAGTGATATATATATATATATATATATATATATATATATATATATATATATACGTAATGTTAAAAAGAATGAATAAAATAAAGTTACAATTACATTTTTCAAAATTCTTGAACACCCGAATAACACTGGAGCAGCTCTTACCATACGAAAGAGTAAGAAAATATCACGTTATTTCTTTTGAACATTAAAAATTGAATGAATTTACTCAATTTGTCTTCGAGAGATAACTGCAGCCTTTCTTAAACCATAGCTTCCTGTGGTAAAATCATTTAATATAAGCGACAATTAGACGCGAGCTTCTTCAGTCATAACGTTGCCTTGACCCACACGCAACGATATTTCCAGATGACTCAAGCATTAAGGAAGACGCAACATGTTACAACACAGCGAAATTACAATGATTAGCGTATTCATCAGGCGAGAACTTCTCATTTTGCAAAGAAGCATTTACAAAAATATATTATTATTAGAAACATATTGTACTCTCAACAATAACATGATAATCACCTGCGATGACCACTGTTTATTACCATCGTAATAAAAACAGCAGCAATAGAAAAACTTTCATTATCGTGGTGGTTAATATTTAATATTTAATGTCTTCTTCCTTGTAATTTACGAGTGAGAGAAGTCTATAAAATTTGATTATTGACAAAATTACACGAGATAATCCTATTTATATCGACAACTTCGAGTTACAATAGTATTATGTATCTTTCTATTCATTCAAGACATTCAATTAATAATATGATTGAACATTATTTTCTTTTACTATGGCATTAATTTGAAACACTTCAGAGGTTATCACGTATTTACATAACCTCATCATATACTCGTAATGCTCAATGTAATTCGCATATTCTAGGAGGCAAAGTCGGGAAGGATTGTTTAATTTTTGGAGCAGACAACGTTCTTTCTTTTAACCACGACGGTATTTCTAAGAATTACGTCTGAACATTTTTCTTGACTAAATAATGACATCTACAAAGCTCGTGACTTCCCTTCACTTCTTAAACACACGTATAAGGAACGCGTTTGTCGTTGTGAAAACGCCTGTCACTTTTTTTAGTTACATTGCTAAACATAACCCAGTCATTCAGTAGCATCTCTCGACATGAAAATCTTTCGTGAAGGACTTTACAAGGATCATTACTTCATGTGTGTCTCACAGAATGCATAAATTCTTACGACTACCGGACTTAAATCCACATCATTATATTTGCTTTAATTATACACATTTTATATGCAAATAAATCTTGGAAAGTCACTTTATAGTTTTTGCAGGCATCTCAAACGCTCTAAAAATAAAATTAGAGGCTTAAGAGATCGTGGAATTAAATTGCAATCGGGGGCTTCCGCGGCGAGAGTTATATGGCAGCTTTCGGCTGTCCGGGTGGCGCCGCGTCGAGGACAGTGATGTCGACGTTTCGACTATTGGATTGTGGTATTCTTCAGGGATGGAGTGATGAAGAAGATAACGATTGGTCGAAACGTCGGCATCACTGCCCTCGACGCGGCGTCATCCGGGCAACAGAGAGCTTTCACGTGAAATTACATTGGGTCTTTGACAATTAGTGCCCTACTCTTGGCGAGGGAGGAGAGTTATGACTTTAGGCTCTCCCCATTTCCTCCGAAGATGAGCTCAGTCGTGGTTTGCCTTTGCCTTCCACTGCTTAGAGGATGTTCAGGTAATAATGAAGGAAACGTGAATGGTTATAGATGTTTAGATGGGACACGTGATGGTATGAAAATCCCACCCGTCTAATCACATGGAGGAGACACCCGTAGGTCAAACGGTCCTAATCCTTCTGATCCGAGTCCTTTGACGTGGCTAGTCCTCACATCAACGTGTCAATAGGCATTAAATGTTTAAGGGGTTATTATTAGTACTGGTCAAAAAACACCTCACAACAGTCTCAAACGATGCATAGCAATTTTGCCGTCATGCTGTGACGTCATAAATGTAGCGTCCATATGTCAATACATTTACATACTAAGTCAATAATAATTTATTTTCGTTTCATTAGGGTTATGATCTCCTTGCTTCTCGAGTCCTTGTCCTTGTGGAGAATCAAGAAACAGGTTTTCCTTGAGCGTCCATAACTACAGTCCGAGAGTCATAGAATACCAAAAAAAGACACACTAGACATCATTTGTACCCCGGAGAAGAGATTCTTGAGACAATGCCCTTGCGTGGTGTCAAGGCTATGGCACCTTACGCATATCAGAGGTTGTGATTTGAACACGATTGAACATGTCAATAAACATCGTTTGCCCTAACTTTGCCTTGACCTTACCGGTTCCAAGGTAGACGTAATTATGGAAGAAACCTGAATTTCTTGATTCTGGCGATTTGTTCGGCTCACGAAATCATTATTCGTAAGCCAAATCGTGTCTTGTTTGTGGTTGGATGGCAAAGGCTCTATTATACAACTTCTCACCTCAACATTACATGTTGTTCTCTTCTCTTTATCAACCTCACCGAAACTGGTCATAAAATTGCTTTCCGAAGATCACTCATTTGAAGGAATCAAGCATTTCTACCGTTGCGCTACGTAAGCATATGAACTATGATCGTTTCTGTGCGACCTGAAGAAAATCGCAAACGACCATTCTCATCAATACATCAACACTTCATAAAGACATGTATGTGTGTTAGGGACCAAGAAACGAAACTTAGTATCCGAAATCTATATTGTAGGCTCAGCAGGATATGCGTTGGTCGTTTTTTTTCTGGTCGACTTGTATGACAGTTTTTTTAATTCGAGAATGTCGTAGGGAACCAAGCAAGGGGGGATATAATATCTTGTGTTTTCTTCAACAAATTGCGATTCAATTTATAGATTTATTCAGCTTCTCATCACACCGTAAATCAGGCCTGTCAAATCGCGCCCGCATGACCTACTTGCCCACCTGGGAAGTCCGGCGCTCCTGCGAACACGGGCAACATCTGACTCCTCCTCTGACTCCTTTATCCTCTCCGCAAATCTAGAAAGGGTGTACACGCGCTAGCTGAGACGGCGCGAGGTGTGGAATAGTGGGTTCATAGGAAACTTTGACAGATTTAGCCCATCAAACAAAACGTAATTTGAATTAGAATTATATTCTTTACTTTATTACGCTTATTTTCTTTTTAAATTCTGACCTACAAATACTTTTTGCCAAGGGACAGGAATGTGTTTAAGTGAAGAATTCTTTCCTGTTTTTAGTTTTATGTTAAGTTTTATTGAACGAATCTGTAATTTGTTGAACCAATAATGTGAAATACATTAAAAAGTTTCCACAAGTTAACAATTCTAGTTGCGGGTAGAGCGATCTTTCAACATACATCTTTGTTAAACTTCCTAACTCGAAATAGGAAAACAATGCAATTATTGAACTTTCAAAACTTAAAAAAAAACAAATACTTTCATTCAAAATGTTTAATTTTATTCTCAATTAACTATATGAGCCTTCTATAAACCTAACCATCGTATTACTACATTTAATGGATAACTACTTTGCTTCAGTAGAGGTAATGGGAAGTAATAGTTAAATTTGCGGCAATTACTGCCAAGTGCCTTCTTCAAAAAACTGTAATGGGCCAATCCAGTGGTGTATCGCCACCGTCGGAGCAATTTGAACAACCCTTACTTTTAAATCTCACCCCACTTGCTCTAGTTGCAGTACCCCCGAACTCTTGTATCCTACGTACCTATCTCTCCTCATTGATATGACTGCCTTAAATGAAGAAATGAAGGAATTGAATACCTTTCTGAAAATGAAATTAAGGGGTAAATGTATCCAAAAGTATCAAAATAATAACTATCTATTTGGGCATAAAAGGAAATTAACAAAACATTCAAACTCCTTCGTAATAAGCATGAGTGAAATATGTGCTTGCGGCATTCGCAACTACATTAGATCACATAATATCAATTGCAGAAGATTGTTTACCCAGATTATTTCAGTTTAATACTGATACGTTGACAAGGCGTTATTTACGTTATACAAATAACTCAGGTTGATATACTGTATTTGCTGTAGCTTTCGATGATTGGTCATCTTCCACATGAAAGTGAATGTAGTAGTAAGTTATTACGAAGTGCCATTCTTACATTTGACTTCCATGTGACATATCTAGTGAATTCGGGTTAGAGACATTTTAGTTAACAAGGTTTGTCTGCATTTAAAGAATCGGCGTTGTGTTGCAGAGCGGTGCTGCTGACGTCGCTGTCGCTGCTGACATGGCTGACAGCGCCGGCCGCGGGCGCCCCCNTGAGACATCCGACGGCGTCCGACAGAACGCTACACATCCGCAGCCTGCCCGCCATCAACGGCGTCGCTAGCAACGTCTACGAGGTGCTCATGCGTCCCTACCACTTCGTAAGTACGCCACAACTCCCCCCACGCCCCCATACGCGATCGCCACTTTACTTTCGTTTAGAGTAATCATAAGGATTAGTCATCAAGGATCGAAGAGGTAACAACCACACACTATATTACAGTATAAATTTAATATTAAGAATAATCAGCCATACCCGTTTGTTGTCACTAATTTATGCCATATTCTGGGGCTTTATGAAGATGAAAGTAAGTGAACAAATATAATTAGCATATAAATTGATATAAATAAATGAACAATGCAAAATTGAACACTGAACTGGACACTGCAAAATTGTACCCAAGTATCATGAATTAAACACGTGGGAGTTAATGCGGCGCAATCTTGTATATTGTGCAGAATACTGTGACTGTAATAATAATAATAATAATAATAATAATAATAATAATAATAATAATAATAATAATAATAATCTCTATTGTGTACTATCAACCATTAATAAAAATAAGATGACGGTATTTGCTTGTGTGATATTATTGTTTCTGTTTATTTCCCTTTTGTGTATATTAGTTAAATTACGTTAACCATCAGTTACCATTATTACGCACTAATTTGTCAATAGCTCCAGTAACTAATATTTCCGAATTAATTTAACAAAAAAACCTTAGGAAATTCTGTATAAAAAGAATGGATGACACAATGAATTCACACCGAGCCATCGGTAAAAAACAACAACTTGAAATGAAGCTCGACGTTCAAACGAGTTCGACAGTCCTGCTCTAACGGAACTGTTCCTCTAAGGACGGCTTCCAGTGCCACCCACACCCTCTGAGCTGCAATCGGTGGGATACCGTCTCACCGCTCGAGAGACCGCGGGCTTCTCTTTTTTCCTGTAAGAGGACAAAAGGTTCGGAGATTGATGGCGGCGCCTCTCCTTGGCCAATAACTTCGAGAGAGCTCGAGTTCCGTTCGGCTCAAGAGGCGTCGTCAACGGGAAAATGCGACACTCTCGTGTGCAGCGCTGCAATCAGTACTTTTGCCGCTCGAAATGCTTCCTGCCCCTTTCTCGCTGCAATGAATCGCAAACATGTTTACTGATTCTTTGCAACTCAAAAAGAATATTCAGCAATTTATTTTATTACTTTATTATTAGTTCACATGTTTTATACCTTTTACAAATTATCTGTGTATCGCATTACAACCTGGTCCAATTAAATGCTATCTTATTAACTTCACTGAATACTTCCTGGAGTTGTTTTTTTTATATTTTTAGTAAAGTGTTTTAAACTTGAAAATAAGTTTAATGTTTCTTGAGAGTTTCATTAGCATACTTAGTAACACACAACTGTCACTTTATAAAACATTATCTAACGCCAGAGGTATTTTGAAGAGTAGACACTATTTATAGTAATAACTAATTACATTTAGTTAATACATTAATACTAGGCCGTAAATAGATTACTTCGTACCGTATTCTGAACAAGGAAGGAAACTTGCTTTCTAGCTGGGGAGGCACGGTCATCTGCTCTCATACCTCATACAAAGTACTTAATTCATCATGAGACTAAAGAAAATAATTCTGTGCCTCACAAATTCTCAGTTACTATTTTCTCACATCCAACGTTCATTGTAATCTAGGTCATCTTGAATGTAATTTAAACGTTGAATTAAACGGGGCACCTATAACTGCCTAACAGGGGGTTTTATTACACTATGAAATAATTGCAATGCGCTGTTCGACAATGAAATGGTGCATGCGACGAGCTGCATACTTTGGCAGCATAAAGAATGGTCCATGATGTGACGACTTGGATTAAGGGGCAAGTTTTATTTACTAATAACCGGATGCGTATTGTGTTGACTTGCATGAGATGACATCAAGAATCGAAGCACGGGTGACTCACCCTTTCGCGATAAATATCTCATAAGTACCATGACATCAGTGTCCATGCGAAAGTGCTCGTAATCTCAAATGCAAATGATGCAGCGATGCGTAACAGAACTACTAGAAAAAGTGGCAACGAGCCAGAAAACGAAGGTCGTTCTAGTCTAAGTTTAAGGAATAAGGATGCAGTTGATTATGTGCGTGTTATTTGTGAGTTAACAAGGAAGCTATTGGAGTCATTGTGTAAATTTGTTATCTGATCAAGCCAATATTTTTAAGTATTTACTGAATTATATTGAGCAGAGTTATATGTGTGTGTTTGTATAAATTTGATCAATTATATTAAAAAGAAGGTTCAATAAATTGTCAATTACTGAAAATAAAAGAATATTAAATCCCATTCAATCAACACTAATTCGCTACAAGGTGGTAATTATCCATTGCAATGTATGAGATTTGCAGAGACTTTCCGCCACTAGAGCAGTACACCCTACAGCGAAATGAATATTATTCGATATTATTTATAAACTAGACTACATAAAGATTCACTGCAATATAGTAAAATAAGGTCTTTAGAATCACTACATGACAACGGTTATCCTGTTGGAGACTTTCTAGATCATCAAGAATCATCAGTCATGTGAGAATCTGTCTATTATGTGGCCGAGTCGTTGACCTTGCTTCCAATAATGCTCCGACATTTGCTAGAAATTGCTCAGAGAAAAACTCGAAAATGACCGATTAGTGCTGTCAACCTAGAAATCCCATTCAGACCGGCTTTTACCGTGCCAAGCTACGGTCGAAAATGCTCCTCTTCTCACCAGTACCTCTCGGACTACGGAACTTCCCTTGCCGAATCATAACTACACATGCTAACACGTGCGGGCTTCTCTGATCTGAGGTCAGAAGAACGACGGGACCCGAACCCGTGACCCTTCGGATTGAAGCGCTGGGTCAATACACGCTCTTAGACACCTCAGCCATTAAGGCCGGCCTTCGAGTTACGAAAATAAAATATTTTATAACATAAGGCTACGGGGCCCGTTTTGAAATTTTCAGAGGGGGAATGGCACCCTGGTCCCCTCCTGTGCGCACGCCTGCACTGATCGTAAATTTAATTCCCCAAGTCCGAGAGATATCGATAAGGCCGATCCCGTGGCCCTCACATCCTTGATGGCTTCTACTTCAAACATCCCACGCCTCTAGCGGCGCTCTCGCCCTGGGATGTGGAGCGAATCAATACGACGAAGGATCGTCGCGCGTCGGGTGTCATTCGAACGCCCTTCCTTTCTGTCTCCCGTTTTCTTTTTTCATGAAATTAAAGGTCCAACGACAAAGTGCCGGCGTGACGCGCTGCTGCACAG
Organism: Gryllus bimaculatus; assembly: GCA_017312745.1. Lineage (NCBI taxonomy): Eukaryota > Metazoa > Arthropoda > Insecta > Orthoptera > Gryllidae > Gryllus > Gryllus bimaculatus. Next base: position 1,118,559 of record BOPP01000095.1, read on the forward strand.
CAACAGACACTGCTTAAAAAGACTACGCCCAGTCGCCGGAACAAGAGAAGTTGATCTCACGTTTGCTACTCTCAAATTATATGGCGATGTTTCGTGAATGGGGAAGCTCGAGACAAGAAATGCGATTTAAAGCTTTTAGGCGTTAAGGTAGCTGCTTTAGTTAGAAGACAGACAGAGGATAAAAAAAAATTAATTTCAGTTCTTTCTCGCGTTTTTGTTACGTCGATATTTAGGACGTACTAGTTAACAGATTAGTGAAATTAATGACGAATATTTTTATATTCATTACTTACTGATTTCATTCAATATTTTAAATATCTCTATTTGAGCATTTCTTCAAAAATAACGAAAGATATTCTGGGACAATTATTCGAAAAATATAGATTTGATCTTCTGTAACTTATTAGTGGATAGAACAACGGTATCTTATATCACGACATTGGAATTTTAAAAACAAATAAGAAATAGAAGACATCCAAACTCATCTTAGCTCATCAAAATCGCTTCTGCCATAATTTTATCGAGCGTAATAAGATAGCCGCGAGACAAATACAATTACGTGAACTAATAGGAACCAGTCACTCACGTCTTCCGCCCACCGCAGACAGCATGTGCCAAAACCGCACCTCCTCTTGTGTTAGCCTTGCGTGGCCGTCTGTCGTGAGCACCCAAGGCTGCCGCTCAGGGCAGTCCCGGAAGTCCTCGCACGTGATTAGCTCCACGCGGCGTTCGAGGGCCCATTCCCCACCGGCGCCACCAAAAGGCCTCCAACGAGAAGACGACAAGGATGGGCGAATCTGTGAAAGAAACGAAATATATTTTAAAATAATGAGTATTATAATAAGTATAAAGTAACTAATAATAAGTATTATTCTTTTCTGTTAGCTTCATGACAATTTTAAATAATAACATATAAATTCCGGATAAAATTCACATTATTCTTATTCGTTTTTTCACAACGTTTCGATAATTTATTTAAATTGTCATCATCAGGTTCATACGATTATTTTTTGTATTCCAGCATTATAAAACGACATTTTTCTATTGCAAGAAATCGTTCATAATCGGGCATTTTACGGCACAAGTGATCACATATTATATTTTATGTCACGAATGATGACGTCATCACAAATTCAGCCAATCGTAGTGAGAGAATCGGGGGAGGTAGAGGTAAACGAAACAGCCGACCATCGTTTACTCGCACAATGTCAAATACCCGAGTCATCACAGGGAAGTTGTTTCGAAAATTAAGTTTGATTCTCTTATAAATGTATAATGCTGTTATACAAAAAATATAGTATGCAAGTCGTTTGTATGTTGCTTTATTACATTAGTACAAATTTGAAAACTCGCTACTAAAGTCGCTCGTTTTCAAAACATGTAATAATACAATAAAGCTTAACAATATAAAGTAATTGCATGAACTGCCATTTCATTAAATGACATAAAACATCCGTACTACTAAACATCTGTTTATTATAATACCGATGTTTTAGTAAGCTGTTTAATGAAAATAAACTACTGAATCTGTAGACAACAATAAAAAGAAATTCTCGAAATGTTGTACATAAGTGAATACGAATAAATAATGTATACACCATTTTCCGTTTTTATATTTGTAATTAGTTAAAATTAGCATTAACACAATAAAAAAAGGGATCATATATTTATTATTTTTAAATAATAACATTGGCTATAAATAATAATAAAGATTTTGTATTTCAAATTGTAGAGCTGCTTAAACATCGTGCGATTCAATTCACGGTTAAACCTAACTGGTTAAATTAAAAAATACTTTCCCCTCTTACAATTCGAATATTGAAAAACATTAAACTTTTTTTGGGGGATTTAATTTTCAAATTACATTTTTTACACCTTTGATTAAATATATTATCGAAATATCTACCAAACTTCACCATTAATACTTTATAATTAATACAATTTTCTGGTGTAAGAAATTTCGAATTGAAATCATCATTGAAATAAAAAATAAAGAACTCGCCTGAAAACACCCGACAGATAAACATGTTTTTTTATATTTAGAAAAAATTCTGTAATTTTGCTCAATGACAATATTTAAATTTATTTTCCTATTTACAACATAACTTTTATGCACTTTCATGCACATCGTTCATACTAGTCGTGTGGCAAACTAATAAAAGGTGTTTCAAACCATATAACAAAAAAATTGATCATGACAATATTCGATAATAAGAAAGAAATTACATTTGAACAATTTATAAAACAAACTATTCCTTCGAACATTGTACATTCATATAGCACATATAGATCAACTTCGTCCGGACTAGAGGCGCGTGGCGACGCCTGTAATCCTGCGCAACGGGAGGACGAGGTGAATACGTACGAGACGGTTTGAGGGGCGGGAGCCCTTCCCTGTGGTTGTCTCATGACGACCGAGCGTTTCCCGCATCAAGCCTGTCATCAATATGGTCACCCTGGGGGAGCCCGAGGTGCCCAGGTTGGTTAAGGAGAGGTGGATCGGGCGCAGGGGGAAACCCAGCAGCCAAAAGTCTCCGTGTAGGCAAGTGGTGGGATCGCGAACCGGGAGTGGGAGCCATGGGGGAGGCCCGCCTGACCAATTGGGACCTGCATCCTTTTTACCTTTATAAACCACTTCTCTAAAAAGCGTACTTTTATAATTTTCAATGTTTCATTTCTTTCATATTAAATAGTGAGAATATAAGGGCACATATGCTTGATGTGGTGATGGTTTTTCGACTCGTAGAGACTTTTGACTCTCGCGAATTCGAGTAAACAGCGTTTAAAATCTACAGATGCCTTTTAATCTATAGCGTGTACTTTAGGGCACCCTCTTTCAGCGTGGCCCGCGCGGGATCCAAGCAAAAAGTGAGTGACCGTAAATATGTGGAAACGCATTCATATGGCATATTTGTAGCTGCACCTACCGGCTGGGCGCGTGGCGACGCCTGTGAATCGCGACTGGGAGGACCGGGTGTAGAGGACGGTTTTGAGGGCGGGAGCCTTCTCCTGTGGTTTGCTCATGACGACCGAGCGTCCGCAATCAAGCCCTGTCATCAATATGTGTCACCCCTGGGGGAGCCGGGCAAGGTGCCAGTGGTTAAGAGAGGCGGATCGGGCCAGGGGGAACCCAGCAGCCAAAAGTCTCCGTGGTAGCAGTAGGTGGGATCGCGCCCGGGAGTGGAGCCATGGGGAGCCGGCCTGACACACATTGGACTGCATCCTCTTTTACCTTAATAACCACTTCTCTAAAAAAGACCGTACTTTTAATTTTCAATGTTTCTTCTTTCATTTTATAAATAGTGAGAAAATAAGAGGCACATTGCTTTGAATGTGGTGAATGGTTTTTGCGACTCGTAGAGACTTTTGCTCTCGCGAAGTTCGGGTAACACAGCGTTTTAAAATCTACAGATGCCTTTGTAATTTGCGCGATTACTTTAGGGCACCCTCTTTCCAGCGTGGCCCGCCGCGGGATCCAAGCAAAAGTGAAGGATCCGTAAATGTGGAAACGCATTCATATGGCATATTTGTTAGCTGCACCTACCGGCTGGGCGCGTGGCGACGCCTGTAATCCTGCGACTGAGGAGCCGGGTGTAAGAGGACGGTTTGAGGCGGTGAGCCTTCCCTGTGGTTGTCTCATGACGACCGAGCGTCCGCATCAACCTGTCATCAATATGGTCACCCTGAGGGAGCCCGGGGTGCCCAGGTTGCGTTAAGGAGAGGCGGATCGGGCCATGGGGGAAACCCAGCAGCCAAAAAGTCTCCGTGGTAGGCAGTGGTGGGATCGCGCCGGGATGGGACCATGGGGGAGCCGCCTGACACAATTGGACCTTGCATCCTTTTTACTTTATAAACCACTTCTTAAAAAAGCGTACTTTTCTAATTTTCAATGTTTCTTTCTTCATTTATAAATAGTGAGAATATAAGGGCACATATGCTTTGATGTGGTGAATGGTTTTCGACTCGTAGAGACTTTTGACTCTCAGCGAATTCGGGTAACAGCGTGAAAACATCTACAGATGCCCTTTAATTTGCGACTAGTACTTTAGGGCACCCTCTTCTTCAGCATGCCCGCCGCGGGATCCAAGTCAAAAAATGTGAGGCCGTAAATGTGGAAACGCATTCATATGGCATATTTGAAGCTTGGCACCTACCGGCTGGGCGCGTGGCGACGCCTGTAATCCTGCGACTGGAGGCCGGTGTAGAGGAACGGTTTGTGGGCGGGAGCCCTTCCCTGTGGTTGTCTCATGACGACGAGCGTCCGCATAAGACTGTCATCATAATGGTCACTCTGGGGGAGCCCGTGGGATGCCAGGTTGGTTAAGGAGAGGTCGGATCGGGCCAGGGGGGAAACCCAGCAGCAAAAGTCTGCCGTGGTAGGCAGTGGTGGGATCGCGCCGGGTGGGAGCCATGGGGGAGCCACGCCTGACACAATTGGACTGCATCCTTTTTTACCTTTATAAACACTTCTCTAAAAAGCGTACTTATTCAAATTTTCAATGTTTCTTTCATTTTATAAATAGTGAGAATATAAGGGCACATATGCTTTGATGTGGTGAATGGTTTTCGACTCGTAGAGACTTTGCTCTCGCGCGAATATCGGGTAAACAGCGTTAAAAATCTACAGATGCCCTTTTAATTTGCGCTAGTTACTTTAGGGCACCCTCTTTCCAGCGTGCCGCCCGAGATTCCAAGTCAAAAAGTGAGATCCGTAAATTGTGGAAACGCATTCATATGGCATATTGTAGCTGCACTACCGCTGGGCGCGTGGCGACGCCTGTAATCCTGCGACTGGAGGCGGTGTAGAGGACGGTTTGAGGGCGGGAGCCTTCCCTGTGGTTGTCTCATGACGACCGAGCGTCCGCATCAAGCCTGTCATCAATATGGTCACCCTGGGGAGACCCGGGGTGCCCAGGTGGTTAAGGAGAGGTGGATCGGGCCAGGGGGTAACCAAGCAGCCAAAAGTCTCCGTGTAAGGCAGTGGTGGAGATCGCGCCCGGGAGTGGGAACCCATGGGAGAGCCCGCTGACACAATTGGACCTGCATCCTTTTTACCTTTATAAACCACTTCTCTAAAAAAGCGTACTTTATAATTTTCAATGTTCTTTCTTTCATTTATTAAATAGTGAGATAAATAAGGGCACATATGCTTTGATGTGGTGAATGGTTTTCGACTCGTAGAGACTTTGACTGCGCGAATTCGGGTAAACAGCAGTTTAAAAATCTAACAGATGCCCTTTTAATTTGCAGCTTATTACTCTAGGGCACCCTCTTTCCAGCGTGGCCCGCCGCGGATACCAAGCAAAAGTGAAGGCCGATAAAATGTGGAAAAACGCATTCATATGCGGCATATTTGTAAGCTGCAACTACCGGCTGGCGCGTGCGACGCCTGAATCCTGCGACTGGGCGAGGCCGAGGTGTAGAGGACGTTTGGAGGGGGAGGCCCTTTCCCTGTGGTTGTCTCATAACGAACCGAAGCGGTCCGCCATCAAAAGGCCTGTCAATCAATAATGGTCACCTAGAGTGAAGAGCCGCGCGGTGCCCGAGGAACTTTGGTTAAGGAGAGGCGAATCAGGGCCAGGGAGGGAAACCCAGACAGCCAAAAGTCTCCAGTAGGGAAGGCCAGTGGTGGCGGATCGCGTCCCAGGAGTGGAGCCATGGAGAGAGCCACGCCTGACACAATGGACCTGCATCCTGTTTAACTTAAACTTAAACCACTTCTCTAAAAAAGCGTACTTTTAACTAACTTTTCAATGTTTCTCTTCTAATTCATTTAATAAAATAGTGAGAATATAAGGGCACATATGCTTTGATGTGGTGAATGGTTTTCGACTCGTAGAGACCTTTGGCTCTCGCGAATTCGCGTAAACAGCGTTTAAAAATCTACAGATGCCCTTTTAATTTGCGCTAGGTACTTTAGGGCACCCTCGGTCCAGCGTGGCCCGCCGCAGTATCCAATCAAAAGGTGAGGTCAGTAAATGGTGAAAATGGAGAAATGAGGTCCGTAAATGTGGGCAGTGGTGGGATCGCGCCCGGGAGTTGAATCCACGAGGGAGCCCGTCTGACACAATAGGACCTGCATCCTTTTTATCTTTACACAACGCTCTCCTAGGTACAGAACGTTCTTTTTTTTTTACAGTATGCACTTTATTACTCTTTTCCTGTTTTATTAATGTCGAAATAATTGCTTATTGCTTTTGTAAGTGTCGCAACGATTTTGGGATGTGTCATATTTCGAATGCATTCGGAGGTAATGTTGTGTTTGTATTTTGAAACAATCTGCCATTTGATTTCATATTCTCTATCTTGAAAGTTAAAGAAAATGAAATAAAATGACAGGTTTATATTCGACTTTGTTTTCGGACCATTTCTGCAGTTATCAATCATGTATTCATGTTCATTGGTGGATAATATTTTGCGTATAGAATTATTTATGGCATTTAAGAATGAGAAATAAAATATATTTTATATTTTTTTAATCGTCGATTTTTTTCTGAAATCTCAAAAAGGAACAAAAATCTTCATATAAAAATAAAGTTATTATTCTCAAAGCTCATTTTATTTAAAATAATACCGCCGCCGTATGTATACATCAGGTCAGCGCGTGTCTACTCCGTCGTCGCACCTGTCGGGTCGGCGCCCGGCGAGTACGGCCGCCCACTATGCCCGCGGTCGCGCCAGTCGTTGCGCCGCGCCCACGCGCGTCGTAAATTGTCGGCCAAGGCCGAGGAAGCCGTGCATGACGCTCCGTAGCCTGCGGGCGGCGCGGCGTGGCGGGGCGAGTCTCGGCGGGGGAGGCGGAATATGGCGGAGCTTGGTGGGGCCGGACGCGGCTGAGAGAGCGATAGCGAGCGCAGAAGGTTGTTAGCGCGCGTGCTGCCTCCGGCGGCGGAGTGAATAGGCACGCCGTCGTGATGCTGATGATGTCGCCGATGCCGACTGCACACATTGGTCCTAGAACGCGATAAAGTGGTGTAAGTTGAATCTGTGGATGAGAGACTGAAGGACAACAGATAGATGAGAAAGCAGAGAAAGGGGAATTGGAGAGATAGAAAAAGAGAGGGACTGAGTGTGTGTGTGTGTGTTGATGAGAGAGAGAGAGAGAGAGAGAGAGAGAGAGAGAGATGAGACAGACAGACAGAAGGGGAGAGTTAAATCCACTCACTACCATTATGACAGGCCGCTGTCGCTTTATCTTTTGCGATTATTTATGAACGTAAAAAATGTTCAAACAGTAGTGGCCATGTGATCAATATCCAATGGTGGTGGTGTGATAGTAGTTGTGCTGCCTTGGTCCTATAAAAATCATCAGTGGCATCTACTGATTTAACCGCCCCCACTTGCACTTGTAGTATAATCTAAAAATTATCTCTCAAAGAATTTTTTTTTAAAGTTCCAAATTTTAATTTATCATTTCCGCTCGTTAAAGGCAACAATATTGAAGAAGTTTTAATAAGCTTTACCCGGCTCTGGTATTGGGCATGAGTCGGTAAGAACGGAATACCATTGGTATTCTTAAAAATAAAATTTTTGTGACGAGTGGTTAAAGAGTAAATTCGACAACACAAACCATATTTTACCAGCAGGAAAGCTTTCACAACATCTTGGACCGATTACGAAGTCTTGGATTGTGTGGATCATTTGCTGGGTCCTAGCCATTTGAATACACAATAATATACAAAGAAAATCATGACCCAAATGACTCTGTGCGTTACCCCCCTTCGTGGTTTGGTGACACGTCCTGTATGTACCCCCTGGATAGAAGATGAGCAATTGTCAATGAGCCTTTTCTTTCAATGTGTTTCTCTGAGGCAACGCCTCTAGCCTTCCTCATTTGGCCCCGCAGATGACTTCACGGGGGTTCTCGGCCGACGTATTCACGTAAGGCTTCGTGCCATGGTCAGGTGTCAGGCTCGTTTCATCAGTGCTGCTCACACAACAGAGGCTGGTGTTCACCGGTGACGTCACGAGACACGCAAGGCCAATGCAATGAGGATCGTCAAATATTGTGCTACGTTGTGTGGGTGTGTGCGGTCATGAGAGTACTTACGCCAATGTTCCTCAGCTAATGTTTAATGCGTCGTCACAATCGTTGTACCTACGAAGGTGAATTAATTGCTATACCACGTTGTTTGAACAATGATAAAGTTCTTCAATATTTGAGTTGCATGATATACCTAGTTGGTTAACGAATGATAACACTATACCGAAACGGTATTTGATCGTTGTTAGTACGCTCCTTTTTTCACCTTTTGAAAACCTATATTTAAATACAATGGCTACCAGACGCCAGAATTCTTAGATATTCTTTCGTAAAATCTACATAAACAGTTTCATAAAACTTGTCAAAATAAAAGAGGAATTATTATTGCTAAAAAATAGCGTGTCCTAAAACATGAGATTCTTTCTTACGTTTCTCTCAGTGTTTTTTAAATCAACGTAACAATAAATAGAAGATGAAAGCCGCCTAACCAGTAAACAAATTAAAGATGTTAAACAATTGCAAAACTATAGGACTTCCACGTTTTCTAAATTTTGAAGTAAAGCATGTCTCTTCCAGAATTAATTAAAATAATCCCAATTAGTACCTCGCAATATAGATTGCAATTTGATTATTACTAATGACATATCTAGACCACGCTCTGGCTAATCCAGAGGGAGTTCCCCCCACCCACCCCAAAAAAGACAACCAGTTTTCATTTCCTACCTTTATTTAGCAAAATTGATTTCAATATTTTTTATGTTCAAATTTTGTAATTATTTAAACAATAATATTGTATAGTAGCATATAAATAGTATTTAAATAATATAGAACATAATAACAAATGTTTATTATTTAACAAAAATCTATGTTGGCACCCTCCAAAATGATCTGCATGATACGTCCCTGAGACCACGCTTGTATACACACGAACGAAAGCTTAATTTTTTTTAATAATATGCAACATCTCACAAAACACACCGAACGAGAATTTTGACTTCCAGTTACGCCATACGTCTTCACTGCCACCACAACTGCGGTGCGGCCAAACTGGTTTTTCAGGTTCAGGCACGAACATGGCGATCGACACCACTCAATATGCGTGCGGCAATAGTTTAGCGTTTAATAGGAGGTGGTAAAAGGAAATGCATTCCATTAAAATTATGAATGTTCTGTGCTTGTAGAAGTGGTCAATAAATTTAAAAAGGATGCACGTCCAATTGTGTCAGGCGGGCTCCCCCATGGCTCCCACTCCCGGGCGCGATCCCACCACTGCCTACCAGCACGGAGATTTTGGCTGTGGGTTTCCCCCTGGCCCCGATCCGCCTCTCCTTAACCAACCTGGGCACCCCGGGCTCCCCAGGGTGACCATATTGATGACAGGCTTGATGCGGACGCTCGTTCGTCATGAGACAACCACAGGGAAGGGCTCCGCCCTCAACGTCCCTCTCTACACCCGGCTCCCCAGTCGCAGGATTACAGGCGTCGCACGCGCCCAGCCGGTAGGATGCAGCTACAAATATGCCATATGGAATGCGTTTCCACATTACGGACCTCACTTTTTGCTTGGATCCCGCGGCGGGCAACGCTAAAAGAGGGTGCCCTGAAAAGCGAACTGCGGGCCAAATTAAAAGGCACCTGTTGATTCTTACGTGGCTGTTTACGCGAAAGTCGCGAGAGCAAAGGTCTCTGGTAGTTGACAGACATTCGCTGCCAGGTAGCGCTGCACTCTAGAGGCGTTCGGCGCTCACAGAGAGCGCGGTCAGTGCAAAGTTGGTGGGCGGTATATTCATGATCGCGCGACATGTAACTTAATTTTGACTGAAATACTCAATTTTCAATACTTAGCACGCTTATTGCAGATATGCTAAAATGCATTTCAACATAGTAAAGAATCTTTAGTGATCTACTTTCTTACTTACTATTGAGCAATTCAATATTAAACCAATTATGAATTCAATAGTATTAAGAAAAATTATTTTGGAGATTTCGAATCTTACAAGCGGATCAGATTTTACATATATAATTATATCATTTTACTACTTAAGGCACGTTCCAAAAGTAATGCATCGCATTTAAAAAAATCAATTATTAATAAGATGATACCAGTAACATAAGAGTATTCACAGTATGACCCTTTGTCGTCGATAAATTTTGCCAGCACGATTTCCTTGCCAATCCTAGGAGTCCTCACCAAAGAAGTTCTTGAGAGTATTTGTGTCGATGTTTTTCAAAGTTTTGAAATGCGTTTCTTTCATGGCCTTTTCGGTTGAGGGAACAAAGAGGAGCCGTCGAAACAATGTTGGGACTATAGGGCAGTTTGTGGACGCATGATATGGATCAGGTAGTCCGAAACCGACGGCGGTGTAAGCAGTGCGTTGTCGTCGCGTGGTCTTCAGACAGCTCTAATCTCCTC
>BOPP01000095.1:1128980-1140949 GCA_017312745.1 Gryllus bimaculatus
GAGAACGAACGACTGCTAATGACAAAGACGTCGAAGAAAAAATCGACAAAGCCAGAAATGAAAGACGAATAAAACACAGCCCATATAACGAAAGACAACACGAAAAGAAAATGACGAAATGACGAAACACGAGCGTTAACAGAAGAGGTGAGAAGACGAGCGGTGAGAGTCGTATGACAAAAGACGATATTGTCAACCTAGGTATAAAAAGACTTAAATTAAAAACTAAAAAAATTAAAATAAATAAAAAGATATGAATTTTAAAAATATAAAAAATAAAATAAAATAAAAATGGAAATATAAAAAATTAAAAAATATGAAAATCCAGAAAATTTGAATATCAAGCCAAAGACGGCACCCTCTGTGGTCTCATTGACGGGGCGGAGCGTCCGGCATTCAACCTTGTCAATCAATATTGTCACCCCCTGGGGGAAGCCTTGGTGCCGCAGGGTAAGGGAGAGGCCGGATTCGGGGCAGGGGGGAACCTCCAGCAGCAAAGTCTCCGTGGTTTAGCAGTGGTTGGGACGCGCCCGGGAGTTGGGAGGCCAACAGGGGAGCCCGCACGACACAATTTGGACTTGCATTCTTACCTATTAACCACTTTCTCTTAAAAGAGCGTTACTTTTTCTAATCAATGTTCTTTTCTTCGATTTTATAAATGTGAGAAAATAAGGCAAATATTGCTTTGAATGTGGTGAATGGTTTGAGGACATCGTAGAGACTTTTGGCTATGCGAATTCGGTTAAACCAGCGTTTGAAAATCTATCGATGCCCTCCGTAATTTGCGCTATTACTTTAGGGCACCCTCTTTCCACGTGGCCCGCCGCGGGATCCAAGCCAAAAGTGAAGGGTTCCATAAATGTGGAAACGCCATTTCAATATGGCATATTTGGAGATTGGCTACCGGCTGGGCGCGTGGACGCCTGTAATCCTGCGACTGGGAGCCGTTGTGTAAGGAACGGTTTGAGGCGAGACTTCCTGTGGTTGTCTCATACGAACGATGCGTCCGACATCACGCTGTCATCAATGATGTCACCCTGGGGAGAGCCCGTGGTGCCCAGTTCGTAGGAGAGCCGGATCGCAGGGGGAAACCAACAGCAGCAAAGGTCTCCTGCGAGCGCAGTGGGGATCGCGCCGGGGTGAGCCATGACGAGCCGCCTGACACAATTGGACCTGCATCCTTTTTAACTTTATAAACACTTCTCTAAAAAAGCGTACTTTTCTAAATTTTCAATGTTTCTTCTTCATCATTATTTAAATAGTGAGAAATAAGGGACATATGCTTTGATGTTGAGTGAAGGTTTTCGACTGTAGAGACTTTTTGGCTCTCGGGCGATTCGGTAACATCGTTTGAAAAAAATCTACAATGCCCTTTTAATTTGCGCTGTTACTTTAGGCCCCTCTTCCAGCGTGGCTCCGCCGCAGTGATCAACAAAAGTTGAGTCCTTAAATGTGGAACGCATTCAATATGCATATTTGAGAGATGCCTACCGGCTGGGCGGCTGCGACGCTGTAATCCTGCGACTGGAGGCCGTGTAAGAGGACGGTATTGAGGCGATCCTTCCCTGTTGTTGTCTCATGACGACCGAGCGTCCCGCATCAAGCTGTCATCTAATATGTACTGATCTGGGGGAGCCGGTTGCCATGGTTAGGTTAAGGAGAGGCGGATCGGCGCAGGGGGGAAACCAAGCAGCCAAAGTCTCCGTGTAGGCAGTTGGGGGATCAGCGCCGGATGGAGCCATGGGAGGCCTGCCTGAACACATTGACCGCATCCTTTTTACTTTAACTAAACCACTTCTTACTAAAAGCTACTTGTTTCAATTTTCAATGTCTTTCTATTCATTTTAAATAGTAGAGAATATAGGGCACATATGCTTTATTGGTGAATGGTTTTCGACTCGAGAGACTTTTGCCTTTCGCGAATTCGTAAACCCAGGTTAAAAATTACAGATGCCCTTTTATTTGACCTAGTTACTTTATGTCGCAACCCTTTTCCAGCGTGAGCCGCCGCAGTATCCAATCAAAAAGTGATCAGTAAATGTGAAAGTTGGGAAATGTGGTCCGTAATGCTGGGCATGTGGTGGATGCGACCGGGTTGAATCCACGGGAGACCGCTCTGACAAATTGACCTGCATCGCTTTTTATTTACACCAACGCTCTCTCTGGTAACAGAATCTTCCTTTTTTTTTACAAGTATGCACTTTATTTACTCTTTCCTTTTTTATTATTCGAAATAATTGCTTATTGCTTTTTGTAAGCTTGCACATGATTTTGCGGAATGGCATATTTCGATGCATTCGGACCGGGTAATGTTTGTGTTTGTATTTTGAAACCAATCTGCCATTTGATTTCATTTTCTCTATTTGAAAGTTAAAGAAAATGAAAATCAAATGACAGGTTAATATTCGACTTTGGTTTTCGGACAATTTTTTGCAGTTATCAATCATGTATTTCATTTTCATTGTGGATAATATTTTGCGTATAGAATTATTTATTCATTTAAGAATGAGAAAAAATATATTTTATATTTTTTTAATCGTCGTTTTTTTCTGAAATCTCAAAAGGACAAAAATCTCATATAAAAATGAAATTTATTATATCTCAAAGACTCATTTTATTTAAAATAATACCCCGCCGTATGTTAATCAGGTCAGCGCGTTCTACTCCCGTGCGTCGCAACCTGTCGGGTCGGCGCCGGCGAGTACGGCCGCCACTATGCCGGCGTGCCGCCAACGTCGTTGCGCGACCGCGCACCACGCGTTTTCGAGTAAATTGTCCGCCAGGCAGGAAGCGTTCCATCGACGCTCCGTAGCCTGCCGGGCGGCGCGGCGGCGGGCGGTTCGCGGCGGGAGGCGGATATGCTGGAGCTGGTGGGCCGGACGCGGCGAGGAGCGATAGCTGAGCGCAAGACAGGTGTTCTAGCGCGCGTTGGCTGCTGCCGGCGGCGGAGTAATAGGCACGCCGTCGGATGCTGATGAATGTCGGCCGATTGCCGACTGCACACTTTGGTCCGAGAACGCGATTAAAGTTGTAAGTTGAATCTGTGGATGAGAGACTGAAAGGACAACAGATAAGTGAGAGAAGCAGAGGAAATGGAATTGGGAGATAGACAAAAGAGAGGGACTGATGTGTGTGTGTGTGTGTTGTGTAGAGAGGAGAGAGAGAGAGAAGAGAGAGAGAGAGATGAAGAAGAGAGACAGACAGACGGACAACAACAAAGGGGAGAGCTAATCCACTCACTACCATTATGACAGGCCCGCTGGTCGACTTTATCTTTTGCGATTATTTATTGAACGTAAAAAAATGTTCAAACAGTAGTGGCGCATGTGATCAATATCCAATGGTGGTGTTATATCAGTTGGCTGTCTTGCCTATAAAAATCATCTCGTGGCATCTACTGATTTAACCCGCCACCCCCACTTGCATCTGTAAGTATAATCTAAAATTATCTCTCATAGATTTTTTTTAAAAGTTCAAATTTTAATTTACTATTATCCGCTCGTTAAAGGCACAATATTGAAGATTTTTAATAAGCTTTACCGGCTCTCGTTATTGGGCATGAATCGGTAAGAACGGAATACCATTGTATCTTACAAATATATTTTTTGTGAACGAGTGGTTAAAGAGTAATATCGACAACACAACCATATTACAACAGCAGGAAGACTTCACAAACATCTTGGACCCGATTACGAAGTCTTGGTATTGTGTGATATTTGCTGGGTCGCTAGCCATTTGAATACACAATAATATACAAAAGAAATCATGACCCATAATGACTCTGGTGCGTTACCCCCTTCGTGGTTTGTGGACACGTCTGTATGTACCACCTGAGTTAGAAGATGAGCAATGTCAATGAGCTTTTCTTTCAATGTGTTTCTCTTGAGGCAACTCTCTAGCCTTCCTATTTGACCCGCCAGATATTAACGGGGTTCTCGGCCGACGTATTCACTAAGGCTTCGTGCCATGGTCAAGGTGTCAGGCTCGTTCATCAATGCCTGCTCACACAACAGAGGCTCGTGGTTCACCGCGTGACCGCTCAACGAGACACGCAAAGCGCCAATGCAAATGAGATCTCAAAATATTGTGCACTTGTTTGGGTGTGTGCGTCATGAGATAACTTTAACGACCAATTTCCTCCTAATGTTTAATGCCGTCGTCACATCGTTGTACCTCGAATTGAATTACATTGCTATCCACGTTGTTGAAACCATATGATAAGTTCTTCTTCAATTTATTGAGTTGCGATGATAATACCAGTTGTTAACGAATGATAACACTATACCGAAACGGTATTTGATCGTTGTTAGTACGCTCCTTTTTTCACAACTTTTGAAACCTATATTTAAATACAATGGCTACCAGACGCCAGAATATATGACGCCAGAATCTTAGATTTCTTTCGTAAAATTACATAAACAGTTTCATAAAACTTGTCAAAATAAAAGAGGAATAATTGCTAAAAAATAGCGTGTCCTAAACATGAGATTCTTTCTTACGTTTCTCTCAGTGTTTTTAAATCAACGTAACAAATAAATAGAAGATGAAAGCCGTAAATAAAAAAATTAAAGATGTTAAACAATTGCAAACTATAGGACTTCCACGTTTTCTAAATTTTGAAGTAAAGCATGGTTCGTCTTTCCAGAATTAATTAAATAATCCAATTAGTACCTCGTCAATATAGATTGCAATTTGATTATTACTAATGACATATCTAGACCACGCTCTGGCTACATCCAGAGGGAGTTCCCCCACCCCCCAAAAAAGACAACCTGTTTTCATTCCCTACCTTTATTAAGCAAAAATTAATTTCAATATTATTTTATGTTCAAATTTTGTAATTATTTAAACAATAATATTTCATAGTAGCATATAAATAGTATTTAAATAATATAGAACATAATAACAAATGTTTATTATTTACAAAAATCTATGATGGCACCTCCAAAATGATCTGCATGATACGTCCCTGAGACCACGCTTGTATACACACGGAACGAAAGCTTAATTTTTTTTGTAATATGCAACATCTCACAAACACACCGAACGAGAATTTTGACTTCCAGTTACACAATACGCCTTCACTGCCACCACCACTGCTTGCGGCCAATGGTTTTCAGGTTCAGGCACGAACATGGCGATCGACACCACCCAAATGCGTGCGGCAATAGTTTAGGCGTTTAATAGAGGTGGTAGAAAGGAACGAAATGCATTCTATTAAATTATGAAATGTTCTTGTAGCGTAGAAGTGGTCCATAAAGGTAAAAAGGATGCAGGTCCAATTGTGTCAGGCGGGCTCCCCCTGTGGCTCCCACTGCCGGGGCGATCCCACCACTGCCTACCACGGAGATTTTGGCTGTTGGGTTTCCCCCTGGCCCGATCCGCCTCTCCTTAACCAACCTGGGCACCCGGGCTCCCCAGGGTGACCATATTGATGACAGGCTTGATGCGGACGCTCGGTCGTCATGAGACAACCACAGGGAAGGGCTCCCGCCCTCAACGTCCTCTACACCCGGCCTCCCAGTCGCAGGATTACAGGCGTCGCACGCGCCCAGCGGTAGGATGCAGCTCCAAATATGCCATAATGGAATGCGTCCCACATTACGACCTCACTTTTTGCTTGGATCCCGCGGCGGGCAACGCTAAAAGAGGGTGCCCGAAAAGCGATCGGGGCACAATTAAAAGGCACCTGTTGATTCTTACGTGGCTGTTTACGCGAAAGTCGCGAGGCAAAGGTCTCTGGTAGTTGACAGACATTCGCTGCCAGGTAAGCGCTGCACTCTAGAGGCGCTTCGGCGCTCACAGAGAGCGCGGTCAGCTGCAAAGTTGGTGGGCGGTATATTCGAGTGATCGCGCGACATGTACTTAATTTTGACTGAAATACTCAATTTTCAATACTTAGCACGCTTATTGGCAGATATGCTAAAATGCATTTCACATAGTAAAGAATCTTTAGTTATCTACTTTCTTACATTACTATTGAGCAATTCAATATAAACCAATTATGAATTCAAAGTAATTAAGAAAAACTATTTTGGAGATTTCGAATCTTTCGAGCGGATCAGATTTTTACATATATAATTATATCATTTTAGGCTACTTAAGGCACGTTCCAAAAGTAATGCATCGCATTTAAAAAAATCAATTTATTAATAAGATAGATACAGTAACTTAAAAGTATTCACAGTATGACCCTTTGTCGTCGATAAATTTTTGCCAGCACGATTTCCTTGCCAATTCTAGGAGGTCCTACACAAAGAAGTTCTTGAGAGTATTTGTGTCGATGTTTTTCAAAGGTTTGAAATGCGTTTCTTTCATGGCCCTTTTCGGTTGAGGGAACAAAGAGGAGGCCGTCGAAACAATGTTGGGACTATAGGGCAGTTGTGGACGCAGATAGGGATCAGGTAGTCCCCGAAACCGATGGCGGTGTAAGCCACTGCGTTGTCGTCGTGGTGCTTCCAGACAGCTCTGATCTCCTCTCGGACGCAGGTAACACCGTCGCTCGGTCTCTGAAGCCATTGTTTGTAGAACTGGTCATTTACGGTGTGTCCAAGAGGTGCGAACTCGCGGTACATTATCCCCTTTGTGACAAAAGGAAAAAGCAATATCCATGACTTACACGCGTGATTTTCTCATGCGAATCTTCTTAGAGGGCGGAGACGAGAAAACGTTAAGATTTCCATACGAAATTACAAACATTTATAAAACCGGGAAGACGTTTCTTCTCACTTTTCTATTAATAACAATTCCATTGAAGCATATGAGAGCAGTAGCAGATAACAAATGTCCCTCCCTAAAAGCAAACAGGAATCAACAATTGATTTTTCAACTTATCAGATAG
Organism: Gryllus bimaculatus; assembly: GCA_017312745.1. Taxonomy (NCBI): domain Eukaryota; kingdom Metazoa; phylum Arthropoda; class Insecta; order Orthoptera; family Gryllidae; genus Gryllus; species Gryllus bimaculatus. The sequence continues at coordinate 1,135,822 of BOPP01000095.1, forward strand.
CTCTTTTTATGCTTCGTCTTTATGTAAAGATGTGCCGCCGAACCCCCAAAAATCATTAGATCGTCAGGAGGGAACATTTACCGATGGCCGGTATAGAATTGAATTTCACCGAATTATACTAAACCTTTTCTATTTGCAGTAATTCTTCACACAATAAAGGAATTTGATTCACTAAAATTCCCAAATATTAAAATACATAAAAATGCTACTATGATAAAAATATTTCGCACGAGGTGTGAAATATTTTTTATTGAAGTTTTAGAAGACAAAACATAGAAATAGTGAAATAATAAGTACATGAGCATTTGTAAAAACAACAATTAGTTCTAATTTCTCTTTTTTCACGACCTTTACTAGAACACATTTCTCGTGAATGAAATAAAAATATTATTTCTAAGTATAAAAATAAAAGAAAAAATGATTCCAAATCACCTCCTTTCCGTTCAATATGATTCAGTAATCCTCAAACATCTGTCCTTTAAAATTTAAAAGGGCTGCAATGGAATTGGATAATACCTAGAAACATGAATTTTACAAATCAGATCTGAATGTAATTAATACAAGTTCACTTTCACACACAGAAAGAAGGGCGTGTTTTCTTCAGTCTTTGTTTGGAAAAATATTAACAAAGTAATTGTTGGATGGGCCTATGAAAGCAAACGATAAATTATCCGAATTAAATTGTATAATTTTTGTAACTTTAAAATGACAGTAAAGTTAAGTTTAATAAGCCCTCCAACTATATTTATTGATGCAAGGCGATGTTTTAATTCCAGAGAAAATACATTTAAAAAACTTTGGTTTGGAACTGAAAGAATATACAAAAACTCCCGTCTCCCGGTACCTCAATCCCACATACACACGTTCACTCCGAAAACATGTGGTAGACATCTCCACCCACATGGTGAATGTCTCTACACCAAAACATACAGAATGTGCTATCACTTACTGACATAATTGACAATGGAGATTAGGAAATGGTGAAAACAATTGACGTTCTGTGCTTGTAGAAGTGGTTCATAAAGGTAAAAAGGATGCAGGTCCAATTGTGTCAGGCGGGCTCCCCCATGGCTCCCACTCCCGGGCGCGATCCCACCACTGCCTACCACGGAGACTTTTGGCTGCTGGGTTTCCCCCCTGGCCCGATCCGCCTCTCCTTAACCAACCTGGGCACCCCGGGCTCCCCCAGGGTGACCATATTGATGACAGGCTTGATGCGGACGCTCGGTCGTCATGAGACAACCACAGGGAAGGGCTCCCGCCCTCAAACCGTCCTCTACACCCGGCCTCCCAGTCGCAGGATTACAGGCGTCGCCACGCGCCCAGCCGTTAGGTGCAGCTAGAAATATGCTATATGAATGCGTTTCCAAATTTACGGACCTCACTTTTTTGCTTGGATCCCGCGGCATGTCACGCCGAAAACAGGGTGCCCTGAAAAGCGATTCGGGCAAATAAAAAGGGCACCTGTTGATTCTTGGTGGCTGTTTACGCGAAGTCACGAGAGGCAAAGGTCTCTGCGAGTTGACAGATGTTCACTACTAGATAGCGCTGCGCTCTACAGGCGCTTGGGCGCTCACAGAGAGCGCGGTCATGCGCTATGTTGATGTGTGGCATATTCGAGAGATCACGCGAAATATGCTTTATTTTGACTGAAGTACTCAATTTTTAGTTCTGACAAAAGAAGGGATACATTTTAAAAAGAGTGTCGGGATGCGTATTGGCAAGAACTAAAACATATTTCACGGACTAGAGTTTCTTGAATTATTTATTTCATACGTTCTTATTGAGCAATTCAATATTAACCAATTATGAATGAAGATGAATTAAGAATATTTGACCAGAAAAAATATTTTGAAGACTTCAAATCTTTTGAGAAGATCAGATTTGACGTGTAAAATTCATATGTTAACTCACTCTCTCCAATTCCATGCAGCCCTTTGAAACTCCCGCTTCTTACTAGCTATTTATTAGAATGAAAACAGCTTAATTATTTGGATGGGAAAGGAGATTTGGATCATTTTGTCCTTTCTTTTTAAAGCTTGAAATAATATTTTTATTTCATCCAACTATTTTCTAGTGAAGCTCACAAACAAATCTCTGAAAATTCATTCATAAGATTAATTTATTTTCATTATACTAAATGCACTTTCTGTCTTCTAAAACTTCAATTAAAAATAATGTCATACATTCTCCAAAACTAGTTTATCATACTACTATTTTTACGCAGTTTATTTTTTTGGAATTGTTGTTGTTCATAGTGTCAATTAAATCCTTTCATTTTGTAAAGAAGTTGACTCTTAAAAAATTAAAAAAGGTTAAAACAAGTAATTTCGTTGAAATTCAATTCTATACCGGCCATCCGTAATTGTTCCCTCTTTAAGATGTGATTTTTTTGGTATTTGGCAGCACATTTTCCCAATAAGACGAAGGATTAAAATAACTCTCTGATAATTGGAAAAATCAATTGTTGATTCCTGTTTGTTTTCAGGAAGGGACATTCGTTATCTGCTATTCCTCTCATATGCTTCCAAGGAATTGTGTTAAATAGAGGATAAATACGGAAGAAACATCGTCACGGTTTGAAAATTTTTTTTGTAATTTCACACGGAAGTCTTACCACTATAGAGAAGCTTAACATTTTTTTAAATATTTCAACCAATTTTTATGGTGGGAATTGGAGGAGGTACAGAGAGACAAAAGGTTACCAAAAACGTATAATGTAGAGACATCGAAACTAATAAAAGTGCATTCATTCTTTTAAGAAAAAATAATTTATCTAATGAATGTTGTCCAATGAAACTGAATAACGTCATGAGTAAAAACAACAATATATTTTTTTCATGAAAATGTCTTGAAACTACCGATCTACGTGTTTACAAAATTACAGAAGTTAAAAACCAGGTTCTGAATGCATGCAGAAAGGCTTACTGAGAGAAGAAAATTTGTATCTTGGCGAGAAATTAAAAACCAGTGTGATACTGATTGTTCACATTATATTTTACTACAAATTATTTTCAAAACTACATCAAAAATATTTTCTATTTTTTTTCTTAGTAATAAAACATTAACATCCCAATTGCTAGAATTTAAAAATGTTGTCATGCTTTTTACGGAAGTAATTCTCTATATGTGAACTTCAACAAATAGTAAATTCTTACTCTCATAAAAGTTTACAAACATTTTTTCATTACACGAAATCCACTCATAATAATGATTTCTGGGAGATTGTGTAATAGCTGTGAACAATATTTTGCTAAGTAATTCTTTTTCTAAATTCTATTATTAAAAGTGCTCACACTGTTAGTAACTGCTCACTCAGTTATTCATTAAAATTGGCATAACACACATAATTTTTAAATTATTTTAAACATTTTCTATGTAAATAATATTTTTGATGTCTTTATCTGGGCTAACACTCAACACGTTTTTTTACAATTGTTCACAAGATGCAACTCCATAACTTTAATACAAAATCAAAAAGATACTCCTTGGTATTCATTTCTGCTAAATCCACATTTAATTCCCTCATACGTATCTACTAGAGGTGACGTTTCCACTATATATGGAGCTGTTATATATAATTTTCAGGAGTTCTGGATCTCAGATCAGGAAAATATTAAGAAACAACACGAATTGTTTATAAGTGCTTAACCAGTTCTTAATAATTCAACTTCACAAACGGTGTAGTTAAGCAACGCCCTCTGGAAAGCAAAGCGGCGTAGACGTTACGGGTGTGGGCATGAATTCAAGATAGCATAGACTTAATCATTTTCAGGTGTTTTACTTTACCACACCAGGATCGTTGGAAGTACGCAGGCGCAACCCTAACTAATCAAAAACACGCGCTTAGCTGCTGCACTGTGTGATATGTATACTGTTAGTACACCAAGGTAGCAGAACTGAAACCCAACAGATAGTTCCCAAGAAATACCGCCAGAAAATTATAGTATTTTATTACAGCTTGAACTAATTACATTAAAAATTATTATCTTAAGCACCTTGGTTTATATAATATTGATCTTCACCTTTCACAAAGATTGGATACGAAGAAAGTTCGGGCAACGCCGGGTATTTTGCTAATTGTATATAACATAGAACACTGTAATTAAAAAGTGAAAATATTCAATATTGTTAATGAACTTTCTATTTATTAAATAAATTGGTAATATAAGGTAGATGATGACATGAAATTTTGTGTAAAAACTAATATTATTACTAAAAATATTAAAAGACTCGGATTGGAGTTGTAAGTAGCATACACAGATTAATTCTATATGGCAAATCTAATTTCCCACAAAGGTTGGAACTCTTCAAAATAATTTTTCGGATCAAATTTTTGTTAATTACTTTTAATAATTGGTTAATATTCAAGTGCTAAATAAGAACATAAATAAATAATTCATGAACCTTTACTCCGTGAAATATGTTTTAGCTCATCTGCCAATACGGGTATCGACACCCTTTTTAAAATGTATCCCATTCTTTGTCACTGACATGGCATGACCGCGCTCTCTGTGAGCGCCCAAGCTCCTCTACAGCGCAGCGCTACCTGGCAGCGAAAGCGAATGTCTGTCAACTAGGGCAGAGAACCTTTGCCTCTCGTGACTTCGGCGTAAACAGCCACCAAGAAGTCAACAGGTGCCCTTTTATATGCCCGAGTCCGCTTTTTCAGGGCACCCCTCTTTTCAAGCGTGGCCCGCCGCGGGATCCAAGCAAAAAGTGAAGGTCCGTAAATGTGGAAAACGCAGTCATAATGGCAATATTTGAAGCTGCACCTACCGGCTGGCGCGTGCGACCGCCCTGTAATCGCTAGCGACTGGGGAGACGCGGGGTGTAGAGGGACGTTTGAGGGCGGGAGCCCTTCCCTGTGGTTGTTCTCATGACGACTGAGCGTCCGCAATCAAGCCTGTCATCAATATGGTCACCCTGGGGAGCCCGGGTGCCCAGGTTGGTTAGGAGAGGCGGATCGGGCAGGGGGGAAACCCAGCAAGCCAATAAGTCTCCGTGGTAGGCAGTGTGGGATCGCGGCCCGGGAGTGGGAGCCATGGGGGGCCCCGCCTGGACACACTGGACCTGCATCCTTTTTTACACTTTTTGAACCACTTCTCTAAAAGCGTAACTTTTCTAA